>CAXITT010000012.1:1464598-1498136 GCA_964033795.1 Lymnaea stagnalis | reverse complement strand
TTTTTTTTTTGGGGGGGGGGGGGCACACACAAAAGAACAGCCACCTCCGTTGGTTTTAAATTCAATTCAGTTCGTTCGATTATATTTAATGTATAAGCTAAAAGTGAGTCTAACGTTTTTCATAGGTGATCATGGTTGACGCCAGATAATATCTGGTAGTCTTAAACGATAGGCTTTGTTCACGCTTTACACTTCTTCACGGCTTGGTCAAGAGTTTGTCGCTACACAATTTTACGGCGGCGACTGAGTGAGTGAGCAGTTTCTAAGGGCAGACTGTGGGGACCGTGATGGACAGTCCTAGAGACTCATAGAGTCTTAGTCCTGGAGACTCTTTGCTTTACAACAGTACATTCCCATTACCAGAGTGCAACAAGATGATTACAACACCCAAACAATTAACTAAAACTGTTACATTAAGGCGACTCATTGAGTATTTTGTTGAAATTTAATCAAATATAGCGGCCAAGTTTTTTGCGATAAACAACAGTATTATAGCGTAACGTTATCTTGTAGATTGCGACACATTTCGTGATAGATTTGATCCCGTTAAGGCGTTGCTCACAACTCATATATTTCTAGACATGTACATGAAATCCAGTTATAAGTGGGTTACAATAAAAACAACAGCCACAAACAAAATGTGAGGACGCACTGCACAGTTAAAAATACACAGTCCATTGACAGCGGAGAACACTGTGCTAGCAGCCTACTTAATTGACTTGAGAAGCAATGACAAGTCCGGGAACACTGTACTAGCAGCCTACTTCATTGACTTGAGAAGCAATGACAAGCCCGGGATCACTGTACTAGCAGCCTACTTCATTGACTTGAGAAGCAATGACAAGCCCGGGATCACTGTACTAGCGGCCTACTTAATTGACTTGAGAAGCAATGACAAGTCCGGGAACACTGTACTAGCAGCCTACTTCATTGACTTGAGAAGCAATGACAAGCCCGGGATCACTGTACTAGCAGCCTACTTCATTGACTTGAGAAGCAATGACAAGCCCGGGATCACTGTACTAGCGGCCTACTTAATTGACTTGAGAAGCAATGACAAGCCCGGGAACACTGTACTAGCGGCCTACTTAATTGACTTGAGAAGCAATGACAAGCCCGGGATCACTGTACTAGCAGCCTACTTAATTGACTTGAGAAGCAATGACAGGCCCGGGATTACTGTACTAGCAGCCTACTTCATTGACTTGAGAAGCAATGACAAGCCCGGGATGTTGATGGCTGACGCATCTCTCAGCCCATCTACATCAATCGTGTCCGTGTTTTATTAAACACATACTCGATATTACCAAGTCTTTAAACGGTCAATCCTTTTTTTAACACAGGGAAACTACAAATTATTAATTTTTTTATTGAGTTAACAGCCCTGCGAAAACAAGCGACTCTCGGGGGAAAACACACCAAAATACAAGTAGTTGAGCCTACTCACACAATTACACTGACGTCATACAGATCAGATCAATAGTGTTTTTTTCCCTTAATGATCGATCAAGTATCCTTTGATTCAACACCACTCGCGGCTAATCTATATCCACCAAAACGTGTCTATTTTATTCATTTGACAGTACATAGACAGAGTGCACATGTGGTTTGAAGTCACGTTGGGACAATTTATATACATTAATTTTTTAGGAAGCCATGGACTCGTATGTATCAAAAATATCCCTCGTCAAATAAATAGACCCCCCCCCCGACCTTCACTATTATCCTGTCAAGGTTGGTTAGCTATGTTATGGAGGTTCCGTTCAAACTCAAGGCAGTCAAGTAGTTTAATCAAATGTTGTTGGTTTTTAAATGTAATACTATTTTGTCGCGATATATCTGTATCTCAATGTGATGACAACTTGTAGATCAACTGATTTTATGAAATTGGCACAACAATATTTTTATACGTTATGTTTACATTAAATTATTTCACATCTAACGAAGGGGCGATGCTTAACACCTTTACCCCCCCCCCCCAATCCCCATCCACCCGGTACCATTATTGTGGAAACTATACCTTGGTATACATATGACATGTAATCGGGTCGATGGGGGGGAAAACCAAGCCCCGTTTGGGCGATGCTTAACCCCTTTACCCCCCCCCCCCCAATCCCCATCCACCCGGTACCATTATTGTGGAAACTATACCTTGGTATACATATGACATGTAATCGGGTCGATGTGGGGGAAAACCAAGCCCCGTTGACTTCATGAAAAGTGAAAGGCTGCCGTTCAGCAGATCACACAAAATCAATACTACATATATTGGGAAACTAATCCCGCCATATGCACCTACTTTGTACCGCGCAGGAAGACCTGTCCACAACAGATGGGACAAGCATGGCTTGTATATAGCACACATTGTGTGCGTCTAAAACACAAGTCCGGAACACAACCCATTATGCGACCATAGTGGACATTTGAACGGCAACACTTATGTAGTCTGAATAGCCAAGGGCGGCGGAGTATGGGGGATTTAACCAGAGCCCCCCCCCCCTTGCACCATTGAAGACATTCATAAGGTGTCACACCATTAGTTAATTATACTTGATCCAGAGATTACAGTTCACAACCTAAACGTGACGGGGTTTTCCGGACGAAGCTGGAACATAAATAGTATCATCACTCGAGTCGGAGTCGTAGAGTTGATCTCTCCGACTCCCCACTGCTGACGGGCACACAAAAATATCGACCGTTTTTTTCTTCAAATTTCTTTTCTCCTTCCCGTTTAATTTTCTTTAAAAATGTGAAGGTTAAGAATGTTCGTATACGTTCTAAATTAAGCCAGCCCACACATTGGTACGGGGGTCGGGCTATACAAAGATCCACACCGACAGAGTTAAGACAGAATGGGCGTCTTTGATAATTTCAAGTGCCCTTACCATACCCGGAAAGAAACGGATTGCTGATTAAATAGACCTCTGTATTGACGTCTTTTATGTGTGTGTAAAGGGAAAAGGGGAAGGGGGGGCACATGATATGACTAGTCTTTTAAACGAGAAGGCTCATGAATGCAACGGCGTATCCGCCAGTGGTGTCGATGTGGGCACACGGACGAGTTGCCGATACTTTAATTACCATTAACTCACATCACTTCTCAAGAACACAGATAGGTCGGCTGGAGACATGCACACGGAGGCCTAGATGCCACCACTGTTGAATTCTCCCCTAGACTGGGTCAGGTGGAGACAAGGGCCTCATCCACCTCTGATCTCTACCAGTGCGCATCACTTCTCAAAGGTTACCCGAAAGCCTGTCTAAAAATCTAGCCACAATTCCCAGCAGCCAATGGGTTAATGACGGTGAGCTAATTCAGGGGGCTCATACATAATGGACAACAGACTGCCATCACAACCCCTGTAGGGACATAGCAACCAGCGTTTAACCAAGTTACAGAAGTGGTGATGAAATGGGTGGAGATGTTACACATCTTAATGTATCCCCACCAGGTCCCAACAGAGTATGCAAATTGAGAGACACCCCAACTTACGATGTCGCGTAAGGGATTGTTTTGATTTCAGGTAAACCTAGAATAAATGCAAATAGGTGAGGTGCCCCTTTAAATCGTTGGCCACAATCTGGTAGAGTGATGTGGTGTTGGGGATAGAATATCCAAGTAACACAAAATGTATCTCTTCATGGTCACCAATTCAATTTCAAATTTTAAAAGACAAATAGAAATGCCCGGTTATTTCCAGGTGCATGCTGGAATGTTGTGTTCTGTGTGCTAAGGAATAAGGTACATCCCACAATGAACAAGGCCAGTTGGACACATCTTGACTTGCCAACGCTCAACTTCGTTCCTACATATCTGTGATTCATCAAGGAATAGTAAAACGTTCATTTTAAATCAACCACAGATACTTGCTCAAACTATCCCATGGGCATGTGACATGTACTGATACTATCCCAAGGGCATATGACATGCATGAGTGTAGATGACTTCCTGATACTAATCCCATGGGCATATGACATCCATCAGCGTAGATGTTAGACCAAGTACCAAACCCTTGTTGTTGCCTCAAGTCCCATTTTAAAAAAAAAAAAGTGTTTATAAATATCACTTGAAAAGTCATTGTGTTTGACAGTATCAAGACAAATGTACTCAGTCTAGACAAGATGGGTCTTACATGTGTTGGCTTATTTAGGATGGGACTTAGATGTGTTGGGTTATTCTTCATTTATCTGTTATCAAATGTTACACTGGAGGTGTTTTAAAAAATTATTTTATAACAAACAAACAACACATAGTTGAATTATACTTAGTACAGGCACGAAGTATGTGCAATTAAAGGCCACAGCAAACGAGATGTCTGTTCAGACACATTGGCATGTCCCTTGTTATCTGACCTGTTAAATGCAGATGTGCTCTACTATTTGAATTCAAACATTTTACTGCTTGTTACTTAGACAATCATTGTCCCTTTTGTTGCATCAAAATTATATCATCTTTGCATGCTTTTCATCCCTTAGGACAGTGATTCTCAAACTTCCTAATGCAGCAACCCTTTAATACATTTCCTAATGTTGTGGCGACACCCCAACTGCAACATTATTTTCGTTTAAACTTCAAAACTGTAGAGCACATGTATTTTCCGATGGCCTTAAATGACCCCAGTGAAAGGGTCGTTCAATCCCCAAAGGGGTTGCCACCCACATGTTGAGAACCACTGCCTTAGGAGGAATTTTGCAGAATCACAACTAGCATCCTCGTGGTACACCAGTGTGCCAAAGCAAACAGACTGCAGAGCTACACTCAAAAGTTCTGGTAACTTTTATCACTTTGAAATATTTGTGGGGGAAAAAAAGAGATGACTTACCCTTAAGACTAAAGAGTTCTTCTCGTTTCCCTGATGCAGAAAGTGCCTGTGAATTGGTTTTTTAAAATATTTTAAATGAATTATATAATTTTTTGTTAAAATTTAAATGCAGATGCAAATGTGATTGTAATAGCCTTTTCAAAGCTCCAGTAGGGCACCATTTATACTTTTTGTCTTTCTTAGGAAAGTGGTGTTCAGCCTTCAGTCTGGATATCGGAATAACTCCTCCATATAAAATTTTATAGAAATGAATTACTTGAAAGCACATCATTATCATATCAGAAGGCAATAAGTAAATGAAATATTTATAAATCTGAAGAAATAGTAAAGATCTTCTTAATAAATTTTCTGTGGAACATTCTTTTGAAGTTACTTAAAAACTCTTAAAAATTGCCTGGGAAGATGGTGCACCACCTACCCTCACATGCAATAAAGTCTCAAACTATAACTTTAAACAAGTTCATATATAACAAAGACATTACAAATCTAGTTTTAGGCATTATAAATTGTAATTGTAAAGGTATGTTCACACTGCAGATTTGTTACTGGGATTCTCATCTTTCTCGGAATCACATGCTGTAAATCAAAACGGGCCAAACAAGTTTCATTTCTCACAGGTTTGTTGAGAGTTGCAGTATCTTCTCAGCTGGCCATTCACAGACACAATCCCATCATATTTTTATCATACAGCATCCAATTTTATCAGTTGAAAGGGCTTGTTCACAAATGTTAATTATTAGTCACATTATTCTTGGTATCCCTACAGCCACTACAGATGGGCATTTTTGGAGCTCAAAGATTCAAATTTGTGAAATAGATTTAAGTTTGAATTTAAATATTAGAAGAACTGATGTCTTGTTTTTTTTTTTAAAGTAATTAATTAAAGATTTTTTTAAATTTTACTTTAATTTCCCTTGGTTGTGTGGTAAAATCATAATTAAATGAAAAAGCTGAATTATTTATTTTAAGTGCCACATGCAACCCTAGGTCGCTGACCCTTTCACTAGCACATAAATTTAAAAGTTCTGCATCAGAAGCCATAGTTGTAAATTGTGCCTGCTCAGTGTAAACACCTAAGTGGGGGTATCTCTAAAGAGGATTCTCAACATGGATTCACCACAGAGACTTTGTGGCTGCAACAAATCTCCAGTGTGAATGTACCACCTTAAGCCATATAAATTCAAAAATGAATGTCTACTAGATTTCTTTTACTGCAAACAAAGATAATTGATGGTGTGCTATTTATTATTTTAATTTAATTTTTCTTCTTTGAACACCCAAAATGGATAGCTTACCTGCAACTGCTGTAAAATTTTGTTAATTGGTTTGGACCCATGGATCTCACAACTTCTTTTATAAGCATTTATTAATTCCTCTGGTGTCCAAGGGATTGCTGCGAATATCATGGACAATAGATTATTGTATTTATTTATTTAAACTATGTAAAATTTAAATCTTAGGTAGAACTAAATTCAATTCCACCATCAATTTACTATAATTTACTATAACACTATATTCTATCTACCACAAGTAATACAAAAAAATAATACCATAAGGTCACAATAAATCCTAGCACTGGATTAAACATAGTATATTTCAAGGATCTAGAAAGAAATATAAAAAATCAAGCGATACAATGTGCTTATCAATATCACCTCATTGTCACCCTATTCTTTTGTTTTCATTTTTCCATACTGCTGTTTCTTTATTACATAATCATAATGAATTTAAAATATTAAAATTATTCCTCTAAATCTTGGAAACTAATACTTATTTTAACATATATTAAACTTTGCATTTTATTCAGCAAAATAATGAGATCATGTAAAATAATTTACTAAGCGTATTGGTCAAGAGAATATTCAAAATAAGTCAATGATATTTGTTAAAACTATCAACCAATGAAGGTTCGTTATTCATTCAGACTAAATTTCACTGATACCCAGCACATAAATTTTGACCTTTTTGTTTACATACGAGTGTATGCAAATATGACCTTGTTTGAATTTATTTACTGCTGATAAATTAACAAAGTTAAGAATGCAAAATTGAGGGTTGCCTTTTGATATGTAGGGAGGAACCACTAAAACATGCCGCCACCCCCCCCCCCCCCCCCCTTAGTCTCAGTTGTAAGTTTGTCTATAAATTGCACACCACAATTATAGAATTATTTTAGATATTTGGATAATTTATTAGATTAAGTGGTAATCTGGTGACAATGGTGTGTTATCTGATGATAATGGTATGTGTGTTGTCTGCCAAAAGGCTGAAAGTAGGAAGTGTCAAATTATTGCTTATGGGCATTGCCAAAATAACACGATGAGCTCCCTGCCCTCAGAAATTCCAATTTTCCCAGGGCTCAACTCACCCAACCCAGTCACTTCAATTTTTGTTTAAATAGGTTCTCTTTTTTTTCATTTTATGATGTACAGTTTTTGAAGAATCTCAGAAGTGTATAAAAAGGTAGACTTTGGGGAATTTACAGGTTCTGAGAAGGGCAGTATCTTAGCTATTAGAGTGTATTTCTGGGATGATACAAAACAACTTTAAAAAGCATATCCTAAATTTGATAAAGAATTGATGCAAGGTGTACAAGACTTGCCATAATAATATACACAGACCTAATTAAAGTTAATTTCACTTGGATTTCAAATGTTTGGTAAAGAGTGCATTGGTGATAGGCCTCT
Source organism: Lymnaea stagnalis (assembly GCA_964033795.1). Lineage (NCBI taxonomy): Eukaryota > Metazoa > Mollusca > Gastropoda > Lymnaeidae > Lymnaea > Lymnaea stagnalis. The sequence goes on along the minus strand of CAXITT010000012.1, from coordinate 1,490,626 downwards.
ATTTTAAATGTTATGTCATTGCATTTAAGAAAGAAAATTAGCTATTCATATTGTCCTACCATTCTTCCAAGGGTCAGGGGGTTCAAAGTACCCTGAAATGAAAGTATCCTTTGGAAAGCTAATCCCTTTTTTTTCTTTTTTATTTAACTGTCCTTCACTTCGAAGAGCTGCTTTTGGGCTGACATTGGTAGTTGAAGATGCACGTTCATCTTGTGTATTTTCAGTTCTAACAACCCCATTCACACTGTCAATATTTGGTTCTGAGTCATTGAACGGAAAGTGATCGGTGAGACTGAGTCCTGAATCTTCGCATGAATTATTCCAGATTACTGTATCTGGAGTAAGAATGTGTACACGATCTCCTTTTGACTCGTCCCAAACAGGAGACTGGGTTATGACACCGTTATCAAATCCATGATTATTGTCTAAATTCTTCGAATTTTGAAAACGCTTGTTGATGTTCGTTTCATCTCCATTGGTATTGTTTACAATTCTACCACTAACACCGCTGTCATCAGCTGTTATTCTTTGAGATAAAGTCTTAGCTATAAAAACATCCTGGAGTGGGTCTTTACCAACAGTTTCATTCATAATTTCTGCCATCATATGTGCATTTTATGCCATGGGTAAATAGTGATTGATCAATTGCGAAACGTAAAACTAATTAAAACTAATAAACAAATTCACACCATACAATTAACTCTTATGGATGACTGCCATTTACGCTTGCGTCAAATGACTTCCGGCTCTATGTCTTACCGAAAAATATAGTGGTTGCTATATTTAGAACAACCAATGATATCCCCTCTGTTTGCCATACAATTGGCGGCCATTTCAACCCAAACAAACCGTCCACTTCCTTCAACACCCTGCGTTCTCAGCATTGGGTTGGTAACTTGGTTTTAATGCGTTTACTATTTTTGTATATTACAGTTTAAATTACAATTAAAAAGTATTGGTTAATTTGGATGTTATAGCATTCACCAGCTACGACAGTTTACACCAAGTTATTAATAATTTGATGTCAATTAAGGCGAGGCCTAGCCGGCCTTGGCCCAACCAATCATCAACAATGCCAATATAATAAATATAATGATAATGCATAAATTCATGACTAAATTTAATATTAAAATACAAATCATAAATGTTTATGAAAATGACGAGCTATTAAAATTAGGCACATGTTAAAGTAAGGCCTATTAATAGTATTAGCATTTTATAGTAGTCTCTCCCCTTATTACCCATTTTATAGTAATCCCTAATTTAGTGACGTAAATACAATGGATACCAGGGCACGTCAACATCAGTGGCAATGAGATAGCTGACACTCTGGCGAAAACCGGGGCTGCCCAGCCTCAGCCAGAAGTACCAATGACTTTCTTGGGAGTCAAAAACTGGTTGGCGGACCACTTCAGGCAGAAGTGGTACAGGCAATGGGCTGACAACACGACCGCCAGAGGCGTCTATTCGAACTTGCCTACTCCTAGCAAACAAGACCCATGGTGGGGGTTAGGTCGCAGATCGCAGAGTCTAGTGACGCAGATGCGCACCGAGCACTGCCCCTTGCGCACATATTTCTGGAGGTTGGATAACAACAGAGATCCTACCTGCCGGCATTGCAGCCTGGCCCCAGAGACCTTAGAACATCTGTTGACTGAATGTCCCGCACTAGATCTCCCGGGGGAAGCCAGGGCGGTTGGAGGATCCTTTGTGAGGGAAATGTTGTATGGCTCAGCTCAACAGATGGAGTTGATAGCCAATTTACTAGCCGGGGTCATAAGAGAGTAATCTCAGACCTTCACCAGAATATGTGCGTTAGTTAGTGACGTAAATTAAGCCCCATTCAGTTGATTCAGAGGGCCATTCACCAGATGATACTTTGTTGGCTTTGGCTTTGGTTTCCTTTGATAAAATAAATGCTCACTATCATCCCTGATCATTATCATGTCTTAGTTTAATTTCTTTTACTAATTTAAATTATAATTAGGCATTTGGAGGAACAAGACAAAGTATTAAGGCCAATTTGTTTTCCAACGTTTCAATCATTAAAAAAAAAATTATCTAGTTTGAAAATGTGTATAGAAACATCTGAGTGGGGGGTGTTATTGACTGTTCACTGTTCTACAATGATGGGCAGTGTTGCAATTTGTTCTTTGTTTGATCTGTTTCGGCAGAAGCCAACCTGTTGATCTTCTAGCTGCATGTCGACCTGGTCCTTCATTCAATTCAGAATAATTCTGTTAAAGAGCTGTCCTTGTACTGATAGTAGTGTAATTTACTTTCTATGTAGTAGTTTGTACAGTTGCCTTTCTTTGGTATCCTTGATGAGGTATCCTTCTTTCCATATCTTTTCAAATAGAGTTGGAGCATGTTGACTATTGATATTTGCTCGTATCATCTGTCATCTCTGTTGTGATATTGTCTGGGTGCTTTCCCAGTTTTAAGCTGCTTGATAGCTAGGGCGATTTCTTCCTTATTTGTGACATTGTCTTCTATTTGGAAATCTTCATTTGCTTATCTGGAGTGTGTGGGTGAAATTCTGTTTAGTAAATCATCAAAGTTTTCCACCCATCTTTGTTCTTATTCTTTTCGTATCATTATTGATCTACTTTCCTTGTCTTTAACCAGTCTCTCTGGCTTCTTTTATCTTCCTGAGAGCTCTATTTTTATATCATGGAGCTCTTGCATGTTCCCCTTTCTGGCTTCTTCTTCTGCTGTTGATGCTAGACCATCTATGTAAGCTCTTTTATCATTTTAATTCTGTTCTTTACCCTTCCATTGGCTTCCTAATATTTCTCCTGTGCTTATGTTTTACCTGCCCCAGTGCGGCTGGTGTTTACTGCACACTTCATTTCTTTCCTCCTGTTTATTTTTTGCAATATGTTGAGTGAGAGTTAATCTTTGTGTATGTGCTTCACCAGTCTTATACCTCATTGCACTTGGATTTTATGGGCATCTTTATGTCTTGCCGTTGAAGTGCTATCTGGTCTTCATCTGTTTAGTGCAATGCCTGGAATTTATTTCTCAAGGGGTAACACTAACATCCTGTGGTTTTTGCTCATTTGTCAGAAGTGCTATGTTGTATTTTAGTCATCAGCTGGCTCTTTCTAGTTGTTTTTTTTCAGTGTTAGTTATGTAACATCAGCTTCTCTTTTAGCTCTATCATCTTGTAGAGACCTTCTGAATTTTTTGATAATGCATACATGATCAATTTGGTTTTCTATTTTGTTATTAGTGGACACCCAAGTTACCTTGGGGATATTCTTATGCTGAAATTCACTGCCCCCATTAATGTTCATTTCATGCGAAAAGTCTGCAAGTCTTTCGTTGTTGTAATTTCTCTCTGCTATCCTCTTTTTGTTTTATTTTCCCAATCTGAGTCTTTAGATCTCCCATTATGATATTTTGATCTCTACCTGAAAATTTTTCTAGTATGGCTTGTAGTCTATTGTAGAAATCTACTTTTTCATCTTCCTTACTATTGTGCATAGCACTGCATTACATTTATATTTATTTTTTTCTTCTTGGTTCGGAAAGTTGCTGGAATAATTCTTGGCCCATAGGCTTCCCATCCTATCAATGCCCCTTGTGTCATCATGAAAGCGACTCCTTGTGTATCTGGATCATTTTTCTCCTCATGCCCTGAGGTCAATGTTAACTGTCCAGCTTGTGTCCATCTTATTTCACAAATGCAGAGCATTGTGAGCTTGTATGTTCTCATTTCTGCCACTTGTGCTGATTTTCCTGTTTCATACATGGTTCAAAAATTCAACGATCCAATCCTTATTGGCTTTGAAAAGAGGGTCCACGGCTTTGAGGCCTCCAGAATAATCTGGCTTTGGCCACAAGACTTCATAACTCCTCTTGGAGAAGAAAGCCATCTCTTATCAGGGCAGAAATTATTATTTTGTTCTCTTCATGTTGACATTTCTGTAACAGTTTGTGTTTTACGGGTAGGTGGCTCGCCTCACACCAACCCTACTTCTGTTTGCACCCGGGCTTGGGACATACCATGGCAGAGTTTCATCCAAATTAGCTCCTTTTTTTTTTTCAAAAGAACCCCTCACTGATAGAAGATTTTTCTGTGTAACCATAAATACTTCTTAATTTTAGACATCCATGGCACCAAAACAATATTAAATGTCCTGGATTAAAGTTTTGAACATAATGGTCACACTTAAATTTACTACGTGCAATAACAATTAGTGATTGTTCAATTTTGGTTGATCAGCCTATGTCTTATAGACTTAACTGTGTGACAAGGCTTACCACATAATAGGTAAACTGCAACTTCCATAAGTGATAGCGCCATAAAGCCAAACTCAAATATTGCAGGTTTTTTTCTCCAGGCCTGGGTATTTTGAGAACATACCTGGGGGGGTCCAAGTTTTACAAAAAGGATGGATTTTCTATTATCTGCAATCAAATCTACTGTCCTATATCGTAGTGAAAGTGCTTTGCCTTCGTCAACTCACTGTTTGTGTCAAAAAATGACACACTGATAGGAACAGGCAGTTGCCGGATCCCGGAATAGAGAAGACTCTGTACGCATGAAGCTCTCTGTGAGGCAGAGGAATGCGAACAATGACAACATCGAATAATAGTTGTCTCCCGCTAAAGAAAAAAAACCAACTATTTACCCCAGTTGGGTCATCATGCTTGAAGCTCACTGCGTGCCTTTTTTTTCACCCAGTAGTATTAAAATAGGGGGTGGGGGGAGAGAAGCAGGATAAACCAGAAGGAAAATATTTGTAAGAGATTAAGTTCACAATGGTCAGGAAGCGCTTTTTATTTTTCTTTAACTTTTATTGACATTCTCCCAATGATGCAATAGTCATTTCTGTTAATTTTTTATTTATGAAGTTTGATATCAACCTTATATAGTCATGCTAAAAAAATCACACAAATTATTTCTAATGTTTTGACAGAGAATACATCTACAGTAGAACCCGGTTATGTCGACGGCTTCAGGGTTTGCCAAAAAGTGCCGAAATAACCAATGATCGAGATAAATGAAAACCAATATGGCGGCAATATATTAACATGTGCTTGAAATCTCTTTATGTACATGATGTGCGTTAATAAATGCAGATACTCCAGTAAAAAAAAATAATTTATAATTTTTTAAATATTACAGTTATTTAGAGCAAATTTTTAAAAAATGAAACCAGAATCATCTTTTTAACCTTTACTTTTTGCGCTACGAATTTTTAAAGTGCGAGTTAATTTGGTATTTTCTACTATGGACGAAGCCTCCACATTTTGTGACCTCATTCTGCTGATCGTTTTCATGGGCAATGACCATATAGTTTATATAAGGCACTGCATCCCCTTATTGCTACAATACTATTTAGAGACTACTTATTTTTAACTTTCAACTTTGGTACATGACTATTTAATTAAAGCTTTCCCTGACCAATGTTTTAATAGCTTTTGCACACAGCAAACTGATGAATGGAACTCTGACGTAGTACCACGCCATAGCCATTATGCAAGTGATAGTGAATTGCTGCCCATGACAACGTTTTGCACACTGAAAATTATGATCATTTATAATATGGACTCTACCTGGTTTTTAAACCTCGAATAAAACATATTTATTGAAATTACTTCTTGGTTCATTCTAAAACACAAGTCCTGTATTTTGAGAAATAATTATTTTTAATTAAGAAAAACTTGTTTATTTGTTGTTTGCTATTTCTTCTTGCGGAGTTCAAAAGCCGGCGATTGGTCATGGGGATCAAGATAACTGAGGTTAAGTGTCATATTTAACCTCCTTTTGTGCTCGAGATATCAGAGTTCGACGACTTAAAAGAATCAACATAACCGAGAAGAAAATGCTAAGACAAAGAGAGAATTTGGTGGTTCCACTTCAAAAATGTTGACATAACAGGGTTGGCAAGTTAACTGAGGTCAAGATAAGCGGGTTCAACTGTATTAATATTATGTAAGAGGAATGTAAATAAAGCAAATTTATAATATATGAAAGTAGCACTTAAATGTACAATGGTAAGGAAAGGCATGGCCTGTTAATTTGACAAAAAAAATGTATTTTGTTCATAAATCAAGGGTTATAATGTTTAGTTATGATGGCTTTGTGTATTTTGTACAGGTTATTTAAAGTAACAGCAGTGCTGTAGAGCAGACTGTTGAACGGTTGTAAATGCCTCGTCCTGCTTCTGGTAAGAAAAATATTAATTAAAATTAACATTTTATTGCACAAAAGATAATTTTATAGTAAAATTCATCTATTTTTTTTTTATTACATACAGGTATGTTATTAAGTGTATAAATTTGTCTCCATTTCAGGCCCTAAAAAGGGCCCTAATGCCCATAAGCTTCCAGAAGTGATACCATCTGGTACAAAGTTGGTAGACTTGTACAAAAATGAATGGCAATTAGGAACAGTTATAGGGAAAGGTGGATTTGGTCTCATTTACCTAGGTATGTAAGCTATCATTAAAATTGTATGCTTATATTTAAATGTCATAAAGTTGAAAAGCTAATGAGATATAATAATATATGGAATTACATTTGATAGGCACCTTGCAGGGGTACATAAACAAGGGTGGACCCTGTTGCCATGACACCTAAATTTTCCTGTTTTGGACCATTTGCCACCCAAAATTATATTAGCTTCTGATAACAATAGACATGCTCCTGAATTTATTACAGTTTTGTCTACCCCTGACATCACACAATTTTATTTGGATTAGTAACCAGTATAAATAATACAATTACAATAATTAAATACTGTGCCACTTTAGTAAAGCTTTTGTCAACATGGCGTGACTGAGTTTTATGCCATTGACACTGCTGTGTCTTTGATGCAGGTATGATCCTTCCACTGTACGTGGTCATGAAGTTGGTGGAGCTAGGGCCCAGCGATGTATCTTTCTTTACAGTCGTGTCAATAATACTTTTTTTTATTTCTTCTTCTTTATCTTACTGGTTTTTTCAGGTAACAATTCTAATTATTGTTTGTTCTTTTTAAAATTCAAAACATTCATTCTTTCTTCTATCAGTTGCAGTGAGTATTGTTGCATTCTGTTGTTGTAAGTTAGGGCATATGTATATATTTACATATTTGAAAATATTGGCATTTGACTGCTTGATTTATAAATTATCTTTATATCGTATGTTCAGCTCAAGCTGTTTATAAGTAAGACTTGCAAAATTCATCCATAACCGTAACAAACTGCATAAATGAAATTTTTATTACCTTATATTATATATTTTTTATATATTTGGTGTGGTCGTCAAACGAGAAAGTCATAGGAGATTTTTATAATTTTCTTTGTACATTTATTCTTTTATATAAAACAATGAAAACAAAGTCATTATCAGAAGTCAACAAAAACCTATGTACAAAATTGGATCACACATTTTGTCCCCATTCTTTGACTGGCGTGATTGGCTACCTACATCTAATATGAAATTGTTATTGTACATCAACGATGTCCCTTTTTTTGAAAATATTCATTATGGTTACTGTAGATACCAGTGGACACGCGAGAATCTGTGTTACACATAATAATTTATTTGTATTAGTTTTTAAGTCCTTTTATTTAAAAATAAATTATGTTCTGTAGTACCATATGGCTTCTATTGGCAAATTATTTTATAGGTTCGGCTTATTAGGGGTTTACACACTTTTCAGACTTTTCCTGGACAAAGGTAAGGGGGTTGGCTTAAGAACGAGTATATATGTTGAGGTTAATTTTTAAATATAATTTGATCCCCCCTCCCCACCAAATTCTTTTATTTAAATTAATCCCACTTATATATGTTAATATTAAAGGTGTTTACTTCTGTGCGGATTAGTGATAAGGTTTTTCAAGCATAAAATGTCCATATTATTGAAAATCATTTATTGGTGATTTTTGTTTCATTGAAATATACACTTTTTTTAATATGATGAGTGATAATTTAATAAATTTTATCTTTGTAACTTTCTTCAAAAGGTAAATCTTACTGTTTATTAATTTTGTTAACACTTTTGCTTTGTACCGGTATGGAATAATTTGTTAGTTCTTATGGAAGTCATACCTGCATCTAGATATTTTTCTTAGTTTGTTTTGTTGCATACAAAAATAACACTTGTTTCAATATATAATAGCAAAGGTTGTAAGAACTGTTGTTTGTTGGGTTTTTTCCCCATCTGTAATGAGATTAAGTACACCACCTTTCAATTGATAATTATAAATTTGACATTCATTGTAACTAAACTATTGACCACATTTAACTTGATATATTTTCTTTCACTGTATTTGATTAGCTTCGAAGGATTCTTCCAAACCAGTAGACCTCAAAACAGCTGAGTTTGTCATCAAAATAGTAAGTATCAAGATAATTATCCTTTGAATATGACATATTTTGAAATTGTAAACTGATGTATGAGACAGATTATATGAAAAATTATTCATGCAGCATTGTTCATTCTTATTAATTATTATCCTGTCTTGTATCATCTATAAACTCGCATAATAATATTTACAAAACTAGAAACTCAAAATTAAGATTTTCACTATGTACATTATAATGAAAAGAAATAACCTATTTTTTGGGGGGGGGTTTTTTAGTACTGATATTTGCAATTTATTTTTCTTAAATATTCTTTTTGTGCAAGAGGTTAATGTTTCAGTAGTTAATGCTAATCATATTATTTACACGGCCTACAAAAGCTATTGGGAAGCAAAACTTCTCAAGGAATTAGGACTACTATTATGAGACCAGTTGTAATTTACACAAATGAGACTTGGTCCCTTACCAGAAAAGCAGAACTTGCTCAACACATGGGAGAGGAAAATCTTCAGGAAAATATACGGTCCGGTAATAAGCAAGGATGACCTGGAGAATCTGCACAAATCAAGAGATATATCAATTGTAGGAAGACCCAACCACAGTCGCAACCATTAAAAATAGGCAGACTGCGCTGGACAAGATACTTTGAGAGGATCAGCAGAAGTGATCTACAGGCAAAAACCTAGGCAGATGGCTCACCGGTTGACCAAGTCTGAGATGAACTGATGATGTAGAGAAAGACTTACACCACCTGGGGTCTGCACATGGATGCGGAAAGCCATGGATTATCCGAATGGAATGTGTCCTGGAGCAATCCCTACTTGAGTTGTAGCGCCACTGATGATGATGTTATTTACTTGACACTAATTTAAAAAGTATTCCTTTATTGACTTGGATCTTATTGCACTTATTTAAAAATCAAATGAATTTTTTTTCCTGCATAACCTCAGCTTCCTTCTTTAACCTTTTCCCCAAATTTTGTTTTCAGGAAGCCAAAAGCAATGGGCCACTGTTTTGTGAAATGCAATTTTATCAAAGAGCAGCTAAGCCAGCTGTCAGTAAGTATTGATCCTTAAATTATTTTTATAACTTTTTATAAAAATATTATTTCAACTTACCACAACCCTAATTATCCTCTTGAGTCTTTGACATTATTTATTCATATTTTTTCCATCCCCAGTCCAGTCTTTCATTGCGGAGCAGAAACTGAGGTATCTTGGTGTTCCTCCATTTATAGCAACAGGCAGTTTTGAAAATTTTTCAAGAGAATATAGGTTTTTGGTAATGAATCGTTATGGTACAGATTTGCAGAAGATTCTTGTGCAATGTGGTGGAAGATTTGCTCCAAATGCTACTTTTGCAGTAGGCCTACGTATGGTAAATATTTGTATTTTTAAAATTAAATAAGCAAATCATCCAGTTGCTGTTAACAAAAATTAATTTTTAAAACTCATTTTGGTGAGTGTATTTTAATTATCTGTGTTTAAAGCAAACCTCATGCACCATTCTTTTTTTCTTAAAAACCAAGCTGAGACTGTTACCTCTTTAATAAAGTTTACAATAAGGTAGTTTTCAAATAATTTCATGCTTTACTTTTTTTACAGTTAGATGCCCTTTATTTCCTACATGAAAATGAATATGTGCATGCGGATGTCAAAGCAGCAAATATCCTTCTAGGTTATGGTGGTGGCCAAGACATACAAAGTGAGGTAAGGACATTTATAAAGCATAACAACAAAAGATGCCAGATGCCTTACAGGGGTATTACATATTTATTTTTTTTCTCAAACAAGGGAAATAATATATTTATGTGTTTCCCTTTACTTTAGACAATATTCATTGATCACTTAATTACTGTAGGTTTTTAATTCAACTGGTGGGATGTTATTTTCCTGGGGTGGGGTTAGAAACCATGTGAGCAACCTGTGATATGTTTTTTTAGGGATCGTTTTTAAAGATAAATTGCAGCTTTACTTTTATTTAATTATTTTATCTATAATGGGCAAATGTCCTTAATTAAAATTGCCTCTGTTCTTTAGCACCTATTTATGTGACAGTAGCATGAAATCGTCAGTTTCATTTTTTGCAATGAGTTAATTTGTTAGCCTCCAGTATTGTAAAAAGAAGATAAATAATCTCAACTTACAATACACATATTCAATATAAAAAAAAAATTTAATGAGAAAAACATAACTTTTCAGTTTTGAATCTTTTTCCCAGGTATACCTTGTTGACTTTGGTCTTGCCTATAGGTATAAAGTAGAAGGAAAGCACAAAGAATATAAAGAAGATCCTAGAAAAGCTCATGATGGCACAATTGAATTTACAAGCGTCGATGCTCACAAAGGAGTGTGTAAGTGGATGAAATATTTATTTATGATATATATTTATTCAAATTCATGATAAACATATATAAATATGGGTTAAACAAGGGTTAAACAAGGGTTAAAGAGGCACGCACGTAAAGAATTGCTATCATTAGCTCATGCATCAGCCGGCCTAGAAGCAAGCACCTTGGAACTTCTGGCCTCTGATTTGGGACAATGGAATATCAAAGTGCAGATGGCAAAAACAAGCTACTGACAGCTGGCTAGCAGACAATGCATTCGTTGTCCCAAAAAGTATAGAGCAGGTAACCTTTTTTAAGTGTGCAAGCCAGAGTTACCATTTTTTAATATGCACAATATTTTCTATTTTATTGGGAAAAACCTTTTCAAATTATCAATAGATCAGTATCATCCAGGGGTGTTCAACCTTTTAGCTTACTTGGGCTACATTAGATGAAGGTATTGTTTCGGCCCATACATAAAATGCACTAAAACTAACAATAAGTGATAAGCAAAAAAAACCAGATAATATATTATTACTAATAATATTAGCATATTTAAAACTATAAATGTAAAAGACAACACGACAACGTGAGATATTTAACATTGTTTTAGAGACACAAATTCACTAATGCAGACCTGTTTACTCTTACGATTTTGGCGATTTTTAGATTTCTTTTACGATTGTAAAACTACGATTTTCAGAGACCGGTTTTAAAAAAATATTTGGGTAATTTTTTTACAATTAATTTTTTGTTTTCTTTCGGTTATTGAAGTGTCTTATAAAAATCTGGCAGTGAATGGACAGAGAAAAACGATTGGTTGTAATTATTTTTTTAAGTTGGGATCATCCTTCATTTTATTATGCACACTCTGAGAGGAGAGGTGGGGGTTGTTGATTAAGGAGATTTGTGGCATACAAGGCGCATGGGTGGGGGATTGGTGGGAATGTCAAAGGGTATAAAAATATCACAGCAACGTATCCTATTGATGGTGATGATCGTCATATTGTTGCTTTATGTCACAGTGAACTAACTAGCTGGGTCAACAGTAATATTTAGACTAGTCGCCAGCTTCACTCACCATCCCCTTTGACTGCTACCAAGCGTATGGCGTAGCTTTGTTATATAATTATTTTGTTCATCTGAACCGCGGTGATTGTGAAAACGGAGCAAACTAGAGATTTTTTTTTTTTTAAATAGAACAGTGGATTTTATTTTATAAGATCTAGTCAAAAGCATTTAAAAAATATTTGTAGAACTCGCAAAGCAGCTCTATCCCCTATTTTAATACAACAGTTTGGTATCACTACTCCTACTTACATCCCCCAACCCACCCCACACACTCACTTTTGTTTCTACAGCTTGTGGTAGTTATTAGACTATAAGATGTTAACAGAAGAAATAATCAGGCGCCTATTGGATAGGGGACGGCACAATTTTTTTTCCAATTAATGAGAGTGGGGGAAGGTTGATTCTGTCGAGCAAAATAATTACATCACCCACACAGAAAGATACATTACTAGCCTACAGTGTGTTGTTACTATGGCATGTTAAATAATATTACTACGGTGATCTCCTTATGAAAACAAAGCATTAGTATGAGTATACGATAACTGCGAAACATTGTGGGGATATTTTTATAGCCTTAATAATAATAATAGGCCTAATCAGAGTTCATGAATTTCACAGATTTTCAGGTGACAGTTGGCTCTGAGACTGTCAGGATAATTATTGTAGAATTTATGCTTATATGCTGTCGTACACATCCTCAGCGCGTACATACTGTTTGGATAGCCCTTTACGTTGACAAGGTGCGCATTGGGGAGGGCGTATGAATATTTTTTAACCTTTTTATTTTGCGTATTGGGTATGTTATATTTGATGTCCCATTGTCCAAACAGCTCTGTCGTTCGAATTTCGCTACATTGACAGATGTGCGCATTGCCTGATTTTATTGTTACCATAAATGGAATCGGCGATCCTTTTTGTTTTCGGTACTTAGTTTTGTTTACTTCGTTAGTATATAAATCCAGACCTGTTTACTCTTACAATTTTGGCGTACAATATAGGATTTTGACTCGTCTTTTACATAGGCTATAGGGGAAAGAGGTGGGGGGTCGAAAACGTAAGCATGCAACGGGAGGCGGGGGGAATATTGAAAAATTTGACTCTTTTGCGCTTACAAACAATATAGATTGCATCTCATCATGTTTGTTTGTGTCGATGCTGTATGACGTCATTTTGTGACAATTATTTATTACGGCTGACCCTTCACCCAAATATTAATTGATATCTATAGCAGATACATGTCTGCAAAACAAAGTGACCGCAGTTTGCAACTAATGTCAGTCATCTACTTTTTACCGTTCAGTTATCTTTTTTGAGGCCAGCTTAACTCCCATTAGACATGAGATGCGAGTAATGTGTACATTATATACACGGTATGTTTATTTATTTACTAATAATATACCGAATTATACAATTTTTGAGACGATATTGTTCAATTTTATGAGTACGAGGGTAAACAGGTCTGCTAATGCTTTGATTTTTGGTGCGGTAGCAGTAGTTGCTATTCTCAGTGAGTTATCAAGATCCTCATCGGATATTTTGGTTCTAGTTTTATTCTTCTTGTGCTTCATCCTTGAAAATAGCTGCCCACAAATGCAGGTGTTTTCAAATAGTGATGACATGAATAAGGCATGATTGTGAAATGATGGATATTTTTCTCTAGGAAGATATATCTGATGTAGCTCTATTCATTCCATTTGAAAATTTGCAGTTAATATGTTTGTGTCAACTGAAAATGAAGTTGCTATTATACCTAAAGATTTTATATTTTTGGAAATCTTGAAACCTGTTTTCAAATTCCTGTAACAAATCGAAAAGAAAGCCTGCATAGTTTGTTTTTTTTCATCGGTCCATGTTTAGCCAACCTGTCCAAGTGCATAATTTTTGTTTGCCTCAATTTGAGATAGCCATTATTTCATTTTGAACGCTGTTATCGTTTGATCAGTTTGTTTTCACCTTGAAGGTGCTTAACTCATTTAAATGAGCGGCCAAGCCTAATATAAATGTTAAATCTATGAGCCAATTTTCACACTTAAGTTCTCGCACAAATTTGATTTGAAAACAACAAAAAAGTTCATTTCCATGAGTCATAAAATCTTTTCAACATTTTACCTTGACTTAGCTATCTTACTTTTAGAAAGTAAATGATGTCCCCCATAATAAGCTCTATTTAGTTGTCCTGTATTGGCAATAAAGAAGCCATTCTTTCTGTGGTATTATTTGTCATCAATACCTTAAATGAAAATTGGCAAAGAACAAAATTTTAAATAAACAGCTCTCCTGACCTTTTTAGATAGAATTTCCTATTTCATCTATTCGCCCGGCTATAAGACTAGTGTGGCAAACTAATTTTAGAAAAATCCCCTTTTTTATCAAGCCAAATAAAATCTTCAGTGCATTCCATCCATTGCTTACTACCCATAATATTTTAGTGCATAAAATGAATAACCACGTATTAACTTTATAGGAACTTCTTTTAACAAGTCTAATACAGGGTTAAGCAGTGAGGCACAACTGGAAAATCACTTGGTCTTATACAGTAAGACTTATGACCTATACAGGTTAAGGGTATTTTTGGTTAACTTTGAAAGTTATGAATCTTTTGTTTGGCCGCATTTATAACTACATGCAGGTCGCAGGTTGGTATAAATAAAAAAAATCTCATTCATTGTGTAACTGCCAAACAACAAAGTGTGTGTGTTCATTTTCACACAGCTGGCTTAATGTTAGTGTACAGTATCCTGATTTAATTTTATTATTATTTATCACTATAATTGTAGTCTGTGTTACTTAAGTGCATTTTTATTTTGTATTTCTCCCCTTACTAAAATGCATTTTATGTGGTAAATATACAAATCAGCGAAGATGTTCGATATTTTTTGTTTAATTAATTTGTAAGTTTCAAAGAAAGTAGTTAACGGTTTAGCATATGGGCCAGTGGTTCCTCATAGTTTTAAAGTCTAGAATCAACATGCAAAATCTACCCAGGAATCTTAGGATAAGAGGTTAAAACCGTTTCAATCATACTTTTAACTTTGGGACTGTAATATGTGCACTTCTTATTTTAATCATACCCTTTTTTTAAAAATTACATTTTTTTAATCTCCCAGCTCCTTCACGGCGAGGGGATTTGGAAATATTGGGTTACTGCATGCTGCAGTGGTTGGGTGGCACATTGCCATGGGAAGACAATTTGAGGAGTCCCAGTTATGTTGCTAACAGTAAAGAAAAGTAAGTAGTGGCATTTTACCATTATTTTATGTCTGTTGAAAATATTAATTTTAGAGTAAAAATAATTGTGAGATTATTTTTTTTATTCTCCTAGGTATATGAAGGACATACCCTCTCTGATAAATGCAACCATTCCAAGCACAGACATTCTTAGCATAGGTAAAAATGAAAAAGAAACAAATTTATTGATAAAATATGTTTCTACGGGTACTTGTCTCAATTGTTTGTATAATTAAAATAAGGGAATTTTGTTTGTTTTTTTTAATTACCAAGAAAAGGGAAGGGCTAATAAGAATATTTTGTAAAATTTACAAAATTTTACAATATCCTTTCCTGTTTGGTATTATATTCTTTCTGTTCTTCTGATCTTTATGAGGGACGTGTGCCTAACCTTTTTCCTCTCTTTCACTCTCTTAATAGGTAAGATATAAATAGTCTATGTAAAATTGAAATTTGCATTTATCTAATTTGTTTTCTTATTGTGATGAAGGCATTAGCCCAAACGTAAGTTTGTATTTTGTCGACACATAATGTAAGCTTACCAGACTGTTTTGTTTACACAAATTATTTATGTGGGGAAAAAAACATGTTGCATTTCTTTTTGTTCTTACTTAAAATCAACACCTCTAAACTTTTCTTGACACAGCCAAGTTGAAAATGGCTGATTAAATGTGTTTGTTTTTTTTTATAGTAAGTCCTTTTTAGAAATATTATAAATATAAATGATCATTGTGCAGTTTTAATGCCCTGATTTGTATTTTTCTCCATTTCCAGACTGTATGAGAAAATACTTTATAGCTGTGACTGAACTGGGTTATGAAACTAAACCAAACTACACCCGCTTTAAAGACATACTCAAATACTGTTTGACAAAAGGTGGACAGGCAGATGAATGGATTATTGATTTCTCTGACAGGGCGACTAAGGTAGGCCGAAATATGACCCCTGAAGTCAAACAAATTCGCATTCAGTATGACAATTTTTCAAGCAATATGGAAAGTTGCAATGAAGTTAGCACAATGAGCATGGAGGCAGCTAGAGAATTGGCAGAGCAAAATTTTGTGGCTCGAAGTATTTTTAATCAGGACCTGGAGGGACTTTCTAGTCTCCCCAACGATTACTTTTCAATTTTTACAAAAATATTTGCTTTCTGTTTCATTGCTATTACAATTTGGATAACTATACATCGGCAATCAGAAACTCCTGTGAATAAGTTGATCAAGGACCAAAATTGACAGTTGGAACAGAGATGAAACCAAAGTTTAAATCATTAAAGATAGCTTTAACCTTTAAACAGAAGCTGCTTTTATGACGGTTTTATTGAAATAACACTTAGACTTACAAAGGGGGCGAGTTTTGGCTTGCTTTAATTTTGCTTAATGTTAAATATATTATTTAGAATAACCCCAAAATAACCCATGAAAATAACTTTTCCTTCCAATTGATTTCTTTACCTGAATAAAATAATTCACAGGTTATGTTGTGTGCAACTTTTTCCAAGTCACCTGAAAACTAGAAGCAATATTTGTACTTTAAATTTATTTAGGGTGTCATTTACATGGCTATCCATTTTTACCTCATAAATAAACTTGTGCAATTTACTGATAATTTATCTCAAAAATTCTATCAAAACCTACTCACCAAATAAGTTTAACATCTGAAGCTTTGAGCATTGAGACCAGACACACATTGCTTTCTTACAAGAAGGAAATGATTTTGAAGAGATGATTTTAATCTTTCTGTCATATTCATGCTTTCTTTGCTGTTTCTGTTGTAGTGTGTCATCATCATAGGAAGGCAAAAATAAAACGTCTAATGAAACCAAGTCTTGACTTAACTATTAAATGTTAAAAGTTTAATTATTATTTTTTCTTTATTTTGTCCGCCATTTTAACTATTATTTTAAATAGAAGTTGTTGGATTTTAACAGTAACGTTTTCCTAATGTTGATAAGATAAATTTTCAAACCCTTTAATTTTTTCTCTTTAATGTTACTCTGTTATAGTCTTTCTTTTCAACATTTAATTAAAGGGTTGTTGTTTTTTTTTTTTTTTTTTTTTTTTTTTAAAATTGTTTTTTTTTATGTAGACCTTTTTCCTTTTAAATTTTGCTTTTTTTTTTTTTTTTGGAGTATTTTTTTTTTTTTTTATTTAATTTTTTTTCATCATGCGAGGTTTTATATGACATCATGCGAGGACTTAAATGACATCATGCGAGGTTTTAAATGACATCATGCGAGGTTTTTATTGACATGATGCGAGGTTTAAATGACGTCATTGATCCTTTTAAATTGAGCTATTTGTATTCATTTTGGAGTATTTTTATTTATTTTTATTAACATTTTGTTAGTCAATAAGGTTAAGGAGTTAGCTGGTAATTAACAAAGATAGATCTTCCATTATTAAATTATGATAGTTTTAACAGCAGTAATTGAATTTTTTTCAAAGTAGTGAATGGTTACCTATAGTAACATTTATATTAACAAACATTCTACTCCAAAGCTGTCATATTTCATTGTAACAGTCAAATGGTGCAAAAGTTAATTGTGAAAATTTAGTTTAAACAAAAAAAAAAAATTTTTTTTGGCAGCGGGGAACTAAACGGAAGAGTGCAGAAAGTGGATCTCCTAAAGCAAAGAAAATAAAATCACCCAGTGTGCCAAAGGGTCCCAAGACACCTTTAGCAAAAAAGTCTCCAGCTGCATCAAAGAGAGCACCAAAGGCAAAACTAATTTCATCAACAAATCAAGTGAAGGTGAAATCTCCAAGAGCAAAAAAAGCATCAAAGGTCATCGCTAAAACTAAGAGAATCTCCAGTACACCACCTTCAAATAAATCATCAAAGAAGACACAAGACAAATCTTTGCCAGCGGGCCACAGCCCAGCAAAGCAGAAAAACTTTCCTATGCCACCTCCCACAAAATCATTAAAGGGTAAGTAAACCTTAAAAATGTTGCTATACACACCCAAAAGCAATGAATCACTCTATGAAAACTTTGTACAATACATTTGTACCTAAGTAGAAAAGGGGGTGTTGCGAGTCTACACCTGGTGTCAATATGTATGACCCCCATATATAAATTGGGGGGGGGGGGTTAATTTTTTTTTTTTTAAATTTATTTTTGGGGTGGGGACAGAGAGAGATGTTGGTGACTAGTGGTTAGGAAAATACAGATAAAGAGGCTGATTGGGGTATTCATTTATATATACTATATGTTATTCTGATTTTAAAGGTACCTTTTACTGATTATTTAGTTGTTTAGGTTTTATAGCTTATCATTTTCCCTTCTCATAGCAAATACAGATGCTGCAGATTCAAATAGTAAAGGAAAAGTCACAAGACGTAGGCGACCCAATGTGAGTCTAGCTACTACCGCAGTGCAGACGAGCCCTGGTTTGAAACGTAGTCAGCGATAAGTAGACAGACCAGCATTAAACCAAGGAGAGGAGAAAGATAGAAATCCGTGACACCATTTTAAGAATGTTGATTAGCTGTGTCATAGACTTCAACATAAAAGTTAAAATCTTACATTTATAATGAAATTAAGGCCATGGAAAAATATTGTCATACATTAGTGGTGTTATTGATATAGATTTGATCATTTATTTTCCTCTCTTATCACAGGTTATCAATGTGCTTAGCTCTAATGAAGTAAAAGTTATGATTGAAAAAATGCATTAGGGTAAAAGCTTTTGCTTTTTATTTTGGTTCACAAACTTTAGAAAAAGCCTATGTCCGAGGATCTTTTAATGATTTTTGTGTGTAAATTTTGTTTTTAGTTGCAATAAGCTATTAAAGGTAATTAGAGCAAAGGTTATACATTTAAATTGCAATATTAAAATTGAATCACATGACTGAAATTGTTACTTAGATAGGTGCTAATAGTGTAAGTGTAATCATCATTGTGTATATTTTCATAACAGTTGCTTATATTATAAACATGGTCTGGTGGATCATTTGTATTAGAGCTTTCATCTATGTTTGGGTACAAGTGTTTGAATTGGAAGAGTTGTATTTCTTTGTATAAAATTGCCCCCCTTTGACATTTCATATTTTGAATAAACATAAAAAAACGTAAAAATCATGTTCTTTATTTAATGATATCATCTCATTACATTTTTAAATTTACAGCATGAAAGTACTGACAGAAGACATTGTTTTAATAATAATTCCACTGTGTTGTCAAGAGTTGGTGGCACTCTTGCGCAGGCCTGATGTCCTTGAACCCCTCTTAGGGAGCGGTTTCTTGGATGAAGTCATACTGCTTCTTGATCTGGATCTTACAGCTCTGAATTCATCCACATCGAATGTTGAAGGTCTCTGAGATTTGGTAGAGAGCTCTGACAAGCTGCTTTCATCTATTTGAGAGTTGAGCTTATCTGATGGGTACATACAAATAGGGGCAATTCACTAGTTGTTGTCATGTCTTGATAACTCAAACTAAAGGTCTGTCTGGGCTAAAATAAATGTCTTTTTTTTGCGGGAATATAAAATTATGTGAAAGGAATCAACCGCTGCTCCATTATTTAAAGTAATATTATTCTTTACTGTTAAAAATTAAACTATAAGGGGGCCATACTTATGTAATTTGTGCAAAAAAGTCCAATTTTAAACCCTCCCAGTTGCGCCCATAAGTTTTTAGGCACTCCCCCAACCCCCTCTCTAATGTCTACGTACAATGAGCTCTCATCCCACCACTAAATCTAAAAATCTATAACTTTCTGCAGAGACCCCCACCATGTGTGAAATAAACAACCCGCCAGTAATATATGAATGGCCCCTAATTCGCACAATAAGGTGTATGATGTACAAGTACAGGGAGGAGATGGGTGGTAGCAAGAAATCTGCCAGTCATTTAGCATCCCCTGCCCCTTCTTTTTTCCCAAAAGTTTTTTTCAGCAGATAGCGCATATGAAGAAACAACAAGAAATAGAAAACAGTTCAAAAACATTTCGTTCTCCTTTTCTTGTCCTGTCTTTATATTTCAAGCTTCCACATACCTTGTTCTATTTCCCTCGCACGGCTTGAACGCAGTACTTCATTTATTTTTATTTTTTTCCTTAGTAGGGTTAACCTACTTGTATGTGAATAGCATTGGGACCTCCAAGTTATTCAACAAGTTAGTGAGGGACAATTTATACTAAAATAATTATGTTAAATTCATACTATTCATAGTTGTATTTAGTTTTTTTTTAAACATTAGACAATGTCCGAATCATACAAAATCAGAGAGAGAGAGAGAGAGTTGCTTGTAAAAATATTTATTTAGAAACGGTGGAGTGAAATGAGATGCATTGAATTGTGTAGCATTTATCACCCCAGCAAAAGATATTAACCAATGAGAATTAAAACACAGAAATACTTTTATTTCAAAGTTGAGTACCTGGCACTGCATACATGAAAATTACCTATAAATTCTTGATTCCCTGCTAGACTTTGTAACAATGGTTTGAAGATGCCCTGCCTAGAAAGGTTATTCTGTGTTGAATAGGAGGACTTGTCATCTAGAGTTAAAAAAGTGTTCATTTTTTATTAGATATTGTAATATATGTAACCAAAAATGAATTTCAGAAATTTAACTTAAACTAAAATGTATTATTTTCATATGTAACTACCGGCACTTGAAGGTTAGAGAATCAGTATATTATGATACGAAGAATTTCTTATTTTTAAGCTTTCCAAGGTGCCTTATATCAGTGGTTCCCAAACTTTTAAGTTTGGCGGACCGGTCAACAAGTTTCGAAAATTTACCAGGGACGGGTGCATGATTTATTTTTATACTTTTATTTCTATTTGACAATAAATATTTATGTTATGGGGACTGGTGAAGGCCATTTGGGGACCACTGCCTTATAGTATATCATAGGATTATGAGGTAGAGCACCCTCCCCTCCACCCCCTTGCCAAATTTTTTTTAAAAATAAATAAAAACTTAATTAAATGAGGAATCGATACAAAATGAATAATAATTAATTAAAGATGTTAACTAGGGCAATCAAAATAAATGGAACTATTATGAATTCAATACTAAAATGGATGATTTTCTGAGAGGCTTCAATTATTAAGGTACGCTTTTAACATAAAATTGATGTCATTTGACATAAACATGTCAATTTTACCGTGAAATATTATTGTTGCACAAGGTGGGACCTTACAGCTGTATCTTCGAGATCTAAATTTAAAATTAAGTGCACGTCTGCTAACACTGGCGTAAAAGGGGGGGGGGGGGGGGGGGGGGGGGGGGGGGGGGGGGGGGGGGGGTCCGCCCCGTGCGGCACTATTTTAATTTACAGCTGTGCAGCAATTTCTGCCAACTGCAGTTATTTCTTTGGGAGGGATTCAAAGAATATTGACCCAGGTGGCACTAACCCTAACTACGCCACTGTCTGCACTGCTATACTTACAATCTCGTCTCACTATTCTAACACTAGGCGTTCCCTGTCTGTCTGCTATACTTACAATCTCGTCTCACTAACACAAGACGCTCCCTGTCTTTCAAGTATTCTTTGGCATATTCTTTTGGAAAGTTGCTCAAATTTTTTAGATTCCCTCTTTCATCCGAGACGTCGATGACATCTGTTGAATGAAGGAAACCACAACAATGAACACGACACACCAATGAACACGACACACCAATGAACACGTCTAGCAGTTTAAGTCTAGAATGTCTTCCCATACACGCTTATAACATTTACTACATGTACAGGGCCGGCTCAAGGTACCGGCAACTCGGGCATGTGCCCGGGGCGCCATGTACTTAGGGCACCATCAATGATTTTCCAAAATAGGAAATATCAATGCATGTGGGCGCCATGGAACAAAAATAGAAAGTAGGTATAATTAAAAAGAGTTGCTGATCTATAGGCTAGGAAAAATTGTCACGGGCAGGCTAATTGTTCATTCTGCCCACGGTAGGCTAATCGTTCATACTGTCCACGATAGGCTAATTGTTCATACTGCCCACGGTAGGCTAATTGTTCATACTTCCCACGGTAGGATAATTGTTCATACTGCTCACGGTAGGCTAATTGTTCATACTTCCCACGGTAGGCTAATTGTTCATACTGCCCACGGTAGGATAATTGTTCATACTGCCAACGGTAGGATAATTGTTCATACTGCCCACGGTAGGATAATTGTTCATACTGCCCTCGGTAGGCTAATTGTTCATACTGCCCTCGGTAGTCTAATTGTTCATACTGCCCTCGGTAGGCTAATTGTTCATACTGCCCTCGGTAGTCTAATTGTTCATACTGCCCTCGGTAGGCTAATTGTTCATACTGTCTACGGTAGGCTAATTGTTCATACTGCCCACGGTAGGCTAATTGTTCATACTGCCCACGGTAGGCTAATTGTTCATACTGCCCACGGTAGGCTAATTGTTCATACTGCCCACGGTAGGCTAATTGTTCATACTGCCCACGGTAGGCTAATTGTTCATACTGCCCACGGTAGGCTAATTGTTCATACTGCCCACGGTAGGCTAATTGTTCATACTGCCCACGGTAGGCTAATTGTTCATACTGCCCACGGTAGGCTAATTGTTCATACTGCCCACGGTAGGCTAATTGTTCATACTGCCCACGGTAGGCTAATTGTTCATACTGCCCACGGTAGGCTAATTGTTCATACTGCCCACGGTAGGCTAATTGTTCATACTGCCCACGGTAGGCTAATTGTTCATACTGCCCACGGTAGGCTAATTGTTCATACTGCCCACGGTAGGCTAATTGTTCATACTGCCCACGGTAGGCTAATTGTTCATACTGCCCACGGTAGGCTAATTGTTCATACTGCCCACGGTAGGCTAATTGTTCATACTGCCCACGGTAGGCTAATTGTTCATACTGCCCACGGTAGGCTAATTGTTCATACTGCCCACGGTAGGCTAATTGTTCATACTGCCCACGATAGGCTAATTGTTCATACTGCCCACGGTAGGCTAATTGTTCATACTTCCCACGGTAGGCTAATTGTTCATACTGTCTACGGTAGGCTAATTGTTCATACTGCCCACGGTAGGCTAATTGTTCATACTGTCCACGGTAGGCTAATTGTTCATACTGTCCAAATACAAGTTAAGAAAAACAATTTGACCGCTCATTGTTTTAAAAAAAAGTAACGTAATTAACCTTTGACCTAATCCCCTAGTCTTTTCCTTGTATGATTATACTTTAAAGGGGTGCCAAGATTAAGCTTGCCCAGCAACCGTTGGGCCGGCCATGTACATGTAACTGTTTGTTCGTCAGTCGGGAGTCGATCGTGACCACTTTAATCATCAGAGATTGTGCTCGTTCTTTCTGTGGGTGCGCAGATGGTTAATGAGGCCGATTCTGGCACGATATTCTCTTGTGCAGTAGGTGCAGGGGAATGATGGCGCATCTCCGGGAGCAGAGTCAGACCGGGCCTTCCTGGCATGTCTCTTGCGCTCAGCAGCCGCTGTTCTGCCAACTTCATGTTGCATGGAGCTCCTGTGTAAAGTGGAACGCCATGAAGTTCGATCCTTTGCTTTTTCCACCCACGTGTCTGGGTTTATGTTGAACGCTTTCAGTGAGGCTTTGATGTTATCTTTAAAGCGTTTTTTTCGGTCTGCCAGCAGACCGCTTTCCTTGTTCAAGCTCACCAAAGAAAATTCTTTTGGGCAGACGGTCATCTGACATTCTCACATGTCCCGCCCAGCGAAGCTGGGACTTCATCAAGATTGTGAAGATGCTGGGGAGACCTGCCCGTGTGAGCACCTTAGTGTCTGGGACCCTGTCCTGCCATTTAATGTTGAGGATTTTTATTAGTCTTATTGTATGAAAGTGGTTCAGCGTTCTTGCATGACGTTGTTAGACCTCCAAGTTTCATAGGCACAGAGAAGCGTAGGGAGAACAGCCGCCTGATATACTTTCAGTTTAGTTTGAGTGCTGATACCTCTCCTGGTCCAACGTACTTAGTCAATTTTCCATAGGTTGGTTGCACTGGCTCTCGCAATACGGAGGTTAACCTCGTCATCTATGGTTGCGCTTTGGAACAGTGTGCTGTCGAGATAAGAAAAGCCTTTCACCACCTAAGTCTTTCGCCATATACTTGGATGTTGGGCTCAACATAAAGGCTTCGAGGAGCTGGTTGGTATATGACCTCAGTTTTTTGTGTGTTAATGTTAATAGTTACATGTGACTAGAGAAGTGATCAGTGTTGGGGGCAGTGTTTCTTTCAGACATTTCGGGGGGGGGAGGGGGGCTTTTCAGGTTTTCGGGGGGGGGGGGGGGGGCCAGGGGCGAGCTAAGGGGGGGCAAAGGAGAACTATGTCCCTGATTGCCACAACAGCGGGTGGGGGGGGGGGGGGGGGGTGGTGGGGGGGGGGGGGGGGGGGGGGCAGTGGCCAGAGGCGAGCTAAGGGGTGGCAAAGGAGAACTATGTCCCTGATTGCCACAACAGCGGGGGCACCAAAATGGCCTTTGATGGTTGACAATAATTAGTTTCAGAGTTGAGTGGGGGGGGGGCGCTTAAAAATGAATCATGACTCCTGACGCCAAGTACTCGAGCTACGCCCCTATCAGCCGCCTAGAAACTGGGAGGATGAGGTTGTTCACCCAGGTGTCACTTTTTCTTTATATGGAGCTGCGGCATTTTCGAACTACTGCACAGTTTGTATCTTGAATGGGAGAGCGGCCAAAATATTTGGCTTCCATGGTGGTCCTTATAATGGCTACGCCTCGAGGCAGTGTAAAGTATTATATATGTTTTTGTTTTTGTTTTTTTTTATTAATTTAAATAAATAAGAATTAATAATTAAAAGATTGAAAATTGTGTAAAATAATATATTTTTTAACCCTATAAATGGGTAAAAATTCATTTTTAATGTTTTTAATTTTTACCGATTCAATTTTTGTTATTTGGAGTCGCCCGACCACATCGTATTTGGTAGCAATGGGAAGCATTATTTCTCAAAATTTATATCTATATATCTTTCTGTCACTACGGAAGTTACCGAACAATTCAATCGGCGTTGAATAATGACTGTGTTTTTCTGACCTAATCATAGGGTCAACTCATTTCTGACGCATCAACCTTGAACTTTTAATGAAGCACGCATTTTGATGGGTAAAATTTGTGGGAAAAATGTACGTATGGTCGGTTATCCTTATATGAATCTCGCTTAGACCGAGCAGTGTGTGTAATTTTTCAATTGGGTGTCACCCCTAAAATGATGTCACCCGGTACGGTCCGCACCCCCACCCTAGCTACGCCACTGGTGAGAAAGATCTTAAAACTGAGCACGACATCGGTATACGAGTCGGTAATCTCGCTACTATGTTCGGGGTCACTAAATCGACTGTACGATTTGGAATAATCAAGAAGCTATAAAAGCAACTGATGGGGCGAAAGGGATTTCGAAATTGGCCACTAGGAGATTGAAAAGTATGGAAGAGATTGAAAATTATGGAAGAAATTGAAAAGTATGGAAGAGGTTGAAAAGTGTGAAAGAGATTCAAAAAATTATTCTTAGTTGGATTAATGAAAAACAGCTGGCTGTTGATATGATTTCGAGAGGATAAAGTTCATGTTTACACAATGATTTCGTAAATAGTTGTTTGATACTAATGATATAAAGCATGAGTTAATGTCACTAGGGTGTTACCCGAGAAATTTAAGAAAAGACTGGGATCCAAAGAGTTTGTGGGACCCAGGAACGGAATAATCTAGTTACTATTATTTTTACGAGGAAAATTGTCTTAGAAATTGAAAGATTTGGAACTGGAACGGGGTTCTGGAACGGATTAATTTCGGTCCCATTGTATATAAGTGTTTGCCTGGAGATGGATTGGTCGTGCTTGCCCTTAGATGGCTTGGTCGTGTTTGCCTGGAGATGGCTTGGTCGTGTCTGTCTGGAGATGACTTGGTCGTGTTTGCCTGGAGATGACTTGGTCGTGTTTGCCCTTAGATGGATTGGTCGTGTTTGCCTGGAGATGACTTGGTCGTGTTTGCCTGGAGATGACTTGGTCGTGTTTGCCTGGAGATGACTTGGTCGTGTTTGCCTGGAGGTGACTTGGTCGTGTTTGCCTGGAGGTGACTTGGTCGTGTTTGCCTGGAGATGAGTTGGTCGTGTT
>CAXITT010000012.1:1438247-1464537 GCA_964033795.1 Lymnaea stagnalis | reverse complement strand
GTGTTTGCCTGGAGTTGATTTGGTCGTGTTTGCCTGGGGTTGACTTGGTCGTTTTGCCTGGAGATGGATTGGTCGTGTTTGCCTGGAGATGACTTGGTCGTGTTTGCCTGGAGATGGCTTGGTCGTGGAGATGACTTGGTTATGTTTGCCTGGAGATGGCTTGGTCGTGTTTGCCTGGAGATGACTTGGTCGTTTTGCCTGGAGATGGCTTGGTCGTGTTTGCCTTATCCTAAAATTATCATATATCTTAAGGCAAAGTGCCTAAAAACTGTTTTGACATTAAATATTCTTTAAAAAAGCTATACAATTTCGGCGTAACCAAATAAGTTTTCAACCTTTACTACAATGCAACAATGTTTTAGAAGCCTACTAAACATCAGTATCACCTGCTAGTGTGCGTATTCATCGCTTGTAAAGAAAAAACGCCGAATTATTAGACTAATTACTAAAGTAAATAGTATCACAACTAAACCTCTTTCACTTGAAGAACTATTTGAAGAAAACTGCTGGTGTAAAATTATTTTTAAAAGGGATCCATCGCACCATCTTCATCACAGATACCTAAGATCACATCCCACCATCTTCATCACAGATACCTAAGATCACATCCCACCATCTTCATCACAGATACCTAAGATCACATCCCACCATCTTCATCACAGATACCTAAGATCACATCCCACCATCTTCATCACAGATACCTAAGATCACATCCCACCATCTTCATCACAGATACCTAAGATCACATCCCACCATCTTCATCACAGATACATAAGATCACATCCCACCATCTTCATCACAGATACCTAAGATCACATACCACCATCTTCATCACAGATACCTAAGATCACATCCCACCATCTTCATCACAGATACCTAAGATCACATACCACCATCTTCATCACAGATACCTAAGATCAGCTCGGTCAGGGCGAATTGTTTTCCTTCAAGTTGGGACCGAAAGATATCAAAACATTCCCTTGTTCCCCCATTCTGTAAGAATTTATCAGCATGATCCCAAACTCTAGCGATGACCAAATCTAAATGATCACTAATTAAGTCACTAAGGAAGTTAAGTTTTATTGTTTATGATGGCTGATTTTTACGCCAGAAAAATACTTCAGAAGTAAAATGTTGTTTTGGTTAAAACATGTATTTGTAAATGTGCTGAAAATAATAATAATAATAATAATAATAATAATAATAATAAAGTTCATTTCAAAAACACGCTTCATCCCCAAAGGCTCGAAGCGCGGTACAAAATCAACAACAAAAAAATCTATAATTTACCACATTTAAAACAAACGCAACACTACAAAAACTAAGTACAATCATACAATGGTAAAGTCTTTCTAGCCATTTCAACCCGGAGCAACACAGCCATTATGCATTAACTGGAAAAATAAGGTTGACAATCATCCCAGAATATGTGCAATGTAATACAACAAAATTCTATTTATGTGGACATGTAAAAGACTATCCTCTATCTTATCTTATTGTTTAACATCTTTCGACGCGTGTTTAAAGGGTCTTCGTTTTTTTTTTTTTTCTCATTTTTTTTTGTGCTAAGGGTTCATTACTAGATATTGAACGAGGCTCAAACTTGATTCAAATACTTGATATCCAAATTTACCTTCTGATTGACACTGGCAACGTTTCTTCACTTTAGATCGGTTCTTTTCTTATTGTTTAACATCTTTCGACGCGTTTTTAAAGGGTCTTCGTTTTTTGTTTTTTTTTCTCATCTTTTTTTGTGCTAAGGGTTCATTACTAGATATTGAACGAGGCTCAAACTTGATTCAAATACTTGATATCCAAATTTACCTTCTGATTGACACTGGCAACGGTTCTTCACATTCAGTAAAAACAGGTTGTTTCTGCTGTTTGGGTTGAAGAGTTGCTCCTGATCGTCTGTGGATGTGTTACAACTAATTTATAACAATTCTGCACGACGTTACAAAGCCAATAAGTGTTACAATAGTATAATAGAAGCATGCTCAGATTCACGGGTTACACGTCACGTCTGTGGTTACCGGAAATTTGTTTGAAAGAAATTTCGTCGACGGAAATTTGATCGAACGGAAGTTTGGTCTAATTTTTTTTTTTTTTTTTTTTTTGCCGTTTACATGATTAAATTTTTGTCAAATTTTTTTTTGAACGTACTATACCATACCATATTACAGTAAAACAAAGTAATGGTTTTAATTTTTGTCTCGGTTTCCATCACAGTGTGCGTCAAATTTCTTTTTGAACGTACTATACCATACCATATTACAGTAAAACAAAGTAATGGTTTTAATTTTTGTCTCGGTTTCCATCACAGTGTGGTAAAAATTAGTCATTCGTCCTGTGTATCTTTTGAAACGAGTCATGCGTCCTACGTATCTTATAAAACGAGTCATGCGTCCTGTCTTTCTTAATGTATCATGCCTATCTCAATGTGTCATCTGTCTAAGATAGTAATCGCAAACATTGTTCATGTCAGAACTTGGCTGGTATCAAATTGAATTTTTAATGTAACTAAGCTAGAATAATATTACGAGCAAAAACCATCAATTTTTAGGTTTGTGCAAAGACAACGTGCGTTTATTTCAGGACAGTTGAATGCCATGCGCAGCTGTCTATGTGTAGAAATGGTGCCATGTGCCGCTGTCTATGTGTAGAAATGGTGCCATGTGCAGCTGTCTATGTGTAGAAATGGTGCCATGTGCAGCTGTCTATGTGTAGAAATATTGTCATGTGCAGCTGTCCATGTGTAGAAATGTGCAATCGTCACTTAGTTATATTGCCTAGTGTGTAGACAAATTATATGACGAGGACAGTTTGCCTGTGACATTTTTTCCCGTGACTTTTTTTTTCCTACAATCGTTTTCTGGTCGTTAATTTCATAAAACACCCAGAATTTGTAGGTTTTTGTTCCTGTGACACTTCCGTATAGGACATTGTGAATCATATTTGCTGAGATTCGGTTTTTTAATAGTTATCTTATGTCTCGGAGCTTCATACAGACATGGTGGAGCTGGACTATGTCTCAGAGCTTCATACAGATACGGTGGAGCTGGAGTATGTCTCGGAGCTTCATAAAAACACGGTGGAGCTGGAGTATGTCTCGGAGCTTCATATAAAAACGGTGGAGCTGGACTATGTCTCGGAGCTTCATATAAACACGGTGTAGCTCGACTATGTCTCGGAGCTTCATACAGACACGGTGGAGCTGGACTATGTCTCGGGGCTTCATACAGACACGATGGAGCTGGACTATGTCTCGGAGCTTCATACAGACATGGTGGAGCTGGACTATGTCTCGGGGCTTCATACAGACATGGTGGAGCTGGACTATGTCTCGGAGCTTCATATAAACACGGCGGAGCTGGAGTATGTCTCGGAGCTTCGTACAGACATGGTGGAGCTGGACTATGTCTCGGGGCTTCATACAGACACGGTGGAGCTGGACTATGTCTCGGAGCTTCATATAAACACGGTGGAGCTGGACTATGTCTAGGGGCTTCATACAGACACGGTGGAGCTGGAGTATGTCTCGGAGCTTCATATAAACACGGTGGAGCTGGAGTATGTCTCGGAGCTTCATACAGACACGGTGGAGCTGGACTATGTCTCGGGGCTTCATACAGACACGGTGGAGCTGGACTATGTCTAGGAGCTTCATATAAACACGGTGGAGCTGGAGTATGTCTCGGAGCTTCATACAGACATGGTGGAGCTGGACTATGTCTCGGAGCTTCATACAGACATGGTTGAGCTGGACTCCGCAGGGCAATGACCAACTTTGTTTATTCTTATTCATTTATTTTAAAATATTAAACCACTTATTACATTCTTGCTATTTAACTACTGTCAGAAATGTACACGGCCAATGCATAGGTAGCTATAACAGCTTTACGTTGATTACACGGCCAATGCATAGATAAAGCTATAACAGCTTTACGTTGATTACACGGCCAATGCATAGGTAGCTATAACAGCTTTACGTTGATTACACGGCCAATGCATAGGTAGCTATAACAGCTTTACATAACAGCTTTACGTTGAGTACACGGCCAATGCATAGATAAAGCTATAACAGCTTTACGTTGATTACACGGCCAATGCATAGGTAGCTATAACAGCTTTACGTTGATTACACGGCCAATGCATAGGTAGCTATAAAAGCTTTATGTTGATTACACGGCCAATGCATAGGTAGCTATAACAGCTTTACGTTGATTACACGGCCAATGCATAGGTAGCTATAAAAGCTTTATGTTGATTACACGGCCAATGCATAGGTTGCTATAACAGCTTTACGTTGATTACACGGCCAATGCATAGATAAAGCTATAACAGCTTTACGTTGATTACACGGCCAATGCATAGGTAGCTATAAAAGCTTTACGTTGATTACACGGCCAATGCATAGATAAAGCTATAACAGTTTTACGTTGATTACACGGCCAATGCATAGGTAGCTATAACAGCTTTACGTTGATTACACGGCCAATGCATAGATAAAGCTATAAAAGCTTTATGTTGATTACACGGACGATGCGTAGATAGCTTTACAAGCTTTTGTCGATGTCGAAAGGTCCGTAGAGGCTTTCAATCCGGCCCGTAGAGGCCTTCAATCCGGTCCGTAGAGGCCTTCAATCTGGCCCGTAGAGGCCTTCAATCCGCCCCGTAGAGGCCTTCAATCCGGCCCATTTGACAGAATTAATTACTCCCACAATGTCGCTCTCACAACTAATCACAGAGCTGTATCTAAGCTGCGTTGGAGGGCTAACCTGTAATCAAAGACTTACAAAGGGGTTTAACAGAAACACCCTGCCACCTACGGGCGGGTTAATTCTAAGCTGCGAAGTTCGATTAAAACAGACAATTAAAAACAAAATGGAGGGGGGGGGGATTGTTACCGGGGAAAAAATGACTAGACTATTTATTTGGGGCTCCTTGACGTGTGATTGAAGGAAAATGTACGATTATGTTCTCTGTTGCGATTATTCAAATGCATTTATTCAAGAAGCAGATCATTCATTTCCTTATTAGTGGGCTCAGTGAGTAGCCGTTATTGGGGCCTCGTGAATAGCCGATACAATTGGTGGTCTGCTGGCCATGCACTCAGAGTGGGGTAAATGCGCCTACAACACACTTGCAACGTATACTATTGACCTTTGACCTTGCAATGACTTTCGACCTTCCAATGATTTTGGACCTTGTTTATCGCTAGTAACAGCATAAATGTTGTCCCACCATGAAATTAAACCATTTCACAATCAATAAGTAGCTAGGTGTGTTGCTCTTTCAAAGGCAACATCCTTACATTCATGACACCCATCAGTGGTCAATGTCAAGGTTCAAGTTAACCATAAAAAGTGTGTGTGTGGGGTGGGGGTGGGGGTCAGACCAATCCAGTATTAGATTACTCAGAAACCCATGTCTAATAAACAATCACTCACTCGTGCAAATAATACTAATCATAAAACATTAAAAATGACTTTGTGTCATTGAGTGCACGGCGTATTTGTGGAACAAATACGAAATGTAAGAGGCATAATATATGGAAAATACACAAAAAGCCTCAGAGGGTACGAGTATCGCACACCTTAGTTTACCCCCGTGCCACACTCATTAGCTTACCTCCGGACCTCACTCATTAACTTACCCCCGTACCTCACTCTTTACCTTACCTCCGCATCTCATTCAAATAGCTTACCTTCGTACCTCACTCATTAGCTCACTCATTCCATTAGCTTACCTCTGGACCTCACTCATTGACTTACCCCCGTACCTCACTCATTAGCTTACCTCAGCATCTCATTCAAATAGCTTACCTTCGTACCTCACTCATTAGCTCACTCATTCCATTAGCTTACCTCCGGACCTCACTCATTGACTTACCCCCGTACCTCACTCATTAGCTTACCTCAGCATCTCATTCAAATAGCTTACCTTCGTACCTCACTCATTAGCTCACTCATTCCATTAGCTTACCTCTGGACCTCACTCATTAACTTACCCCCGTACCTCACTCATTAGCTTACCTCAGCATCTCATTCAAATAGCTTACCTTCGTACCTCACTCATTAGCTCACTCATTCCATTAGCTTACCTCCGGACCTCACTCATTGACTTACCCCCGTACCTCACTCATTAGCTTACCTCAGCATCTCATTCAAATAGCTTACCTTCGTACCTCACTCATTAGCTCACTCATTCCATTAGCTTACCTCTGGACCTCACTCATTAACTTACCCCCGTACCTCACTCATTAGCTTACCTCAGCATCTCATTCAAATAGCTTACCTTCGTACCTCACTCATTAGCTCACTCATTCCATTAGCTTACCTCCGGACCTCACTCATTAGCTTACCTCCGTACCTCACCGTAACAAACATTTTGACGAGTCCATCACTAACAACTGTCCATTATTGAATAACTCTCGTGATTTCCTGCAGCTCCAGATCTATATAATGTACATCGCTTTATTTGACAGTAATGAATAGAAATGTATGGCTATGACGTTGATTTATTTGTCGCCACTTCCGGTTCAACCATCACTTTCTCCGCAGCCAACAACACTGAAGTATAATTTATCGCAAAACAAAATTAGTTCCAAGGAAAACGTTGAAATTCCTGAATGTTTAAAATATATAATTATCGGTATATAATGTTGTAGTAATACACACTGGCACTATTTCATGTAACTTTCTCTTCTGTCTGCGTCAAAACGCATGCGCGGTATTTGAATTGTATCTTAGAGCAGTCGTCAGAAACCTTTTTGTATTAGCATCCCAATGTAAGACTTCTAATACGTTCAGCGGACTAAAGTAAGACTTCTAATACATTCAGCATGCCACTGTAAGACTTCTAATACATTCAGCATGCCAAGGTTAGACTTCTAATATATTCAGCATGTCAATGTAAGACTTCTAATACATTCAGCGTGCCAATGTAAGACTTCTAAGACATTCAGCATGCCAATGTAAGAATTCTTATACATTCAGCGTGCCAATGTAAGACTTCTAATACATTCAGCGTGCCAATGTTAGACTTCTAATATATTCAGCGTGCCAATGTAAGACTTCTAATACATTCAGCGTGCCAATGTAAAATTCTTAAACATTCTGCGTGCCAATGTAAGAATTCTGATACACTTAGCGTGCCCAATAACGTATAGGTCTACCATTTAAGACACATTTGTTAGTCCTTATAATATTTCTTCGGTCATCCGCGAGGCAATGAAAATCGCTATGTGTGCAAAGTATGGCATTCGTGCAGTAGGTTGCCGACCCACGTCCCAGAGAATGTCTAATTCCCAGGAGCGGATCCACAAGAAAACACATTCGTTTGAGCGGGCAAGATAATTATACACAGTTAAATATAAATTTAAAAAAAAACACAGCATATTGTTATTTCTTGATTTATATACGAATCTGAAAAAACGGCAAGGTTACTGAACACACATGTCAGGGTTGTCTCCCATGAATATCGCAGTGGCAATGTCCTTACCTCTTTAGGGTTAAATAAAATATTTATTTTAAAAAAAAAATAATTAACTAATCATGCTGTGACATAAATTTTGAAAATTTAATTTTCTGAAATTCGGTAATATTTTAACAGCAAACATTCTGCAGACCGTAACTTATATTTAAGATACAATTTTCAGCCTCCTTTTAAGAATTACTCAATTTAAAAAAAAAAAAAAAAAAAAAAAATGACGCCTTTTTTAACAATACTAATCGATTATTCAGCTGCTAGTAAGAATATCAATAATGTATGCATCTACTTTATTTCTACAGTCCAGCACTTCCTTCAGGATGTTGTGTTAAGCGCGGTCCAATACTACTTGATAAACAGCTTGGTGGGCCTCCCCGGACTCTCGCTTGTTTGACAGCTCCCTACCACCTCGTCGCAGATCGATCCGGCTTTCTGAAAGCCGAATGCCTGTCTAATTTTATTGATTGGTGTCTGATTGTGGAAACCTCTGGTTTCTGAATGGAGAAGTATGACATCAGTCAGGCTTAAAACTACCTTCTCATTACCCAGGGTGTTATAACTACCATCGGTCATTCTTAATCTTTTTTTTCGAAGATTGGTATAAATATTGCCATAGGCGGAACTTTTGGGGATTATGCTTATACCCGCATGGCCGACGCTATATCGTAAGGAAAATAGTGGCATCCGCCTCTGACGCAGACTGTAGAGGGGCGCAATACTGATCTTTGAGTCATTCAGAGTTTTACATAAATTCGATATTTCAATCAAGAAATATTTTTATTAGACTTAAAATTAAAAGCTGGGCGATGTTGTTGTTTGTTGTTGTTGTTTGTTGTTGTTGTTTTTTTTTTTTTTTTTTTTTTTTGGGGGGGGGGAGGCTGGGGGATCAGAGGGTGGTATGGGTGGGCGTTGGCATTAACTGGTGGCACAAAGTCTAATCTAGTCACGCCCCTGGCAGCAAGTTAGTTGCTCATTTTCCACCTGTTTTTTTTTTTTTTTTGTGTGGGGGGGGGGAGGCTGGGGGATCAGAGGGTGGTATGGGTGGGCGCTGGCATTAACTGGTGGCACAAAGTCTAATCTAGTCACGCCCCTGGCAGCAAGTTAGTTGCTCATTTTCCACCTGACTCAAACAAACTATTTTAACACGGTGCCGTTGTAAAAGTGAGCATGCCTAGGCCAGGGGTCAGGGGCCAGGGGTCAGGGGTCAGGGGTCAGGGGCCAGGGTCTAGGCCAAGGGTTGACGAACTCTTTTAGCCCCTATCCAAAAATCCATTCTTCGACGCTGACTTAATTAAGCCCCTCGACTTGATAGGTATACAATCAGGGACCAATAAATTCAAAATGGTTTGTTTAAATTTGGGACAATATTGGAGAGGCACCATCCACAAGTAGTTTCAGATCCATCAGCAGCATCAGATCTATTAGAAGCCTCAGATCAATCAATAGCCTCAGATCCATCAGTAGGATCAGATCTACCAGTAGCCTCAGATCTATCAGCAGCCTCGGATCAATCAGTAGCTCAGATCTATCAGTAGCTCATATCCATCAGTAGCCTCAGATCCAGCAGAAGCCTCAGATTCATTAGTAGCCTCAGATCCACCAGTAGCATCAGATCGATCAGAAGCCTTTTAGAACCATACAAAACGTTCATCCTATTCGATATTGTATTTACGACTACTATAATAATAAGCTTTCTATTTCTTTGGTAACGAGGCTATGTCTAATGATAATGAAAAAGGCCAATCTCGAATAGGATTTTGTTCTATAAGTATTTATGTCAAACAACTACTGTCTTTTATAATAACAAATTCATATCAATAAATTGCATACACACACAATGTACACTTATGTATAATTTCATCACACTATTTTAACTTTAGTTAATTATGATCGACTTGGTTTAATTAGAATGAGCTGGCTGAAATGTTATTCTCCTCGAAAATTCTTGATAAAAATGCCACACTTAACGCCAAAAAAAAAAAAAGGATTGTTAAGTTCAAACGAAAATCCCCCACGCCATAATTCGATGGTTCAGTTAAAAGGAATAACCTTACGGAATGGCCAGCGTTGATGTTATGTTAATCGCTTGGCCAGCTTTATGATTAAAAATTGGATTGGATGTGACAAGACTTACCGGATGTACTCACAGTAAAAGTAGCAATTTAAAAAAAATAAATAAAAAATGTCAATAACAAACTAAGGGGGCGACGCATGCGCCAGTATTTAAGGTATGCTGGGATTTCTTCGTTTAAATTCGACATCGTTGCACACGTTTTTCAGCCCAATGGTTAATGTAACACGCGTGGGTGGGTGAGTGGTGGTATCTCTATTCTTTATGTAATAGAAAGATTCCCATACCACCATTCATAATTTTTTTTTTTTTGGGGGGGGGGGGAAATCTTCTCCACACTAAAGGATTTAAGGATGCGGGACAAGACAGAGATCGATCGTTGCCACACTGAGCGAGCCACATTGTTGGATTTGCCAATGTTTTGAGTCTCAGAAATAATTACCTAAGTAATCTCTTAAA
Source organism: Lymnaea stagnalis (assembly GCA_964033795.1). Lineage (NCBI taxonomy): Eukaryota > Metazoa > Mollusca > Gastropoda > Lymnaeidae > Lymnaea > Lymnaea stagnalis. The sequence continues at coordinate 1,454,516 of CAXITT010000012.1, read as the reverse complement.
GAGCATTTTTGTAAAAATGATGTACCAAAATTTTTCTTTAAAAAAACAAACAAACATGGAAAGACCAAGAGACCAAAAGAAAACGTTCCGACCAACAGACTTGAAAAAAGAGAAGTAAAAATATGTGAGGAATCTAATCGCAATGATTAAACAACGCATAAAAACCAAGTTTTTCGTAAAAATCTTTTGTATGCACTTTCAAACTTTTTTTTAGTTTATATTCATATTCTAATGTCCCACCCGCTTTTACACCGCACATTTATTTTATCAACTATTTTAGAAAAACAAAAGAAAATATTACGCGCTTCCGACATATTATTATATAAGAATCTTATTTGGCGCAGTCCTAAGGAATTTTATTTTGTGAAATCGGCGCCATCATATTTCTTTCACATTCCCCTTGAAAATCAGGAAAAAACAGATTTTTTGGAGGTTGGGGGGTGGCGCTGAAAATTTGATAGAATGTGGTGTCTTCGGCAACGAGCCTCTATGCCAAGTTTCAGCTCGATGGTTTGACAGGAAGGGGGCCAATTAGCCGTCCGAAGTTTTGCCCTAAACACATTAAAGCGAAGTTAATATAAATGGTTTTTAAAAAAACTGTCCGCCAAGCCACTAGTAACAACATACTGGATGCGTTTCTTTATTACATTGGCCAGGTGCTGTGCTGTCACAAGAAAATAAATTATTTCGTCTACTCAGTGGCGTAACTAGGGTTGGTGTCCCCCAGTGCGGTAAACTCATGGTGTCGCTCCCCCCTCCCCCAAGTACGTTTTCCCTGACTTCCACCATGGATTTCTTCTTGTTAAAGTAAGTATACACTATAACGATGAGAAGAACAAAAAAAAAATAATGATTAAAGGTCAGGAGATAAAAGTATTTAAGAACTGTAACATGTACTTAGACTCGCCCAAACAAATCGTATTTGGTATCAATTGAAAGCTATATTTCTCAGGATTTAGATAAATATAGCTTCCTGTCACTTACGAAAGTTACCGAACACTTCAATCGGCGTTGAATCATGGTCGAAACTGTGGTTTTCTGACCTAATTATATGGTCACTTCATGTCTGACGCATCAACCTTGAACTTTTAATAAAGCAAGCATTTGGATTGGTTACACATGTGGAAAATTTACATGTGATTGGCTATCTTTTTTATGAAATTCGGTTAGACCAAGCAGTGTGGGCTATGTAAATATGCTATTTTTAAATTTGGTGTCACCCACCTGAGATGGTGTCCGCACCCCCTAGCTACGCCACTGCGTCTACTGAGCCTTCATTACCCCCCACCCCCAAAAAAAAAATATTTACTCCATTTGTGGTAATTTATAACAGATCGCCGACCAAAGACCAGGGATATATTATCCGATAAAATCAAGTATTCACTGGGGTGCCGCTATGAAACTAGTCTCAGTCTCAGGCCTGATAATAAACGTTACATTATCGGAACTGAAGCGAAACGAACAGACGGGGTGCGTGATTTGTTCAATAAAAACATCCCCCCCCCCCCATTGACATACGACTCACGAAGGTAATCAGCCGGAATGCCGATGAAATGTCGACATCTGTTGAAATCAATATCGATTTCTTCGTCTCGATCTTAAAAAAAAAAATGTTTCCCCATTCTTCAGCCGGTAACCTTGTCACCTTGAAGCTCCGTGCAAATTTCTTCTTCTATATCTTAAATTTAAATGACTTATTCATTAATCCCAAGACGTCAGCTACGCAATTTAGAATAAGAGTAGAGTTCACCTCATTGTCAACCAGATGGCTTGATAACTTGGGAGACGTTAATCACAAAGTCGTGTGTAAAAACTTGCGGAATTTTGAGCAAGGATTATTTATAGAAATCAGAGTCAGAGATTGGTTCAGATGAGACAACAGTTCTTCGGAGTCAAAAATTGGTTAAGATGAGAATATAGGTCTGCTGAGTCAGAGATTGGTTCAGATGGGACAACAGTTCTTCGGAGTCAGAGATTGGTTAAGATGGGGCTACAGGTCTGCTGAGTCAGAGATTGGTTACGATGGGACCACAGGTCTGCAGAGTCAGAGATTGTGTACGGGGGACTACATGTATTATGAGTCAGAGATTAGTTAAGATGGGACCACATGTCTGTGAAACCAGAGATTGGTTAAGATGGGACTACAGGTCTATCGGAGTCAGGGATTAGTTAAGATGGACCACATGTCTGCGGAGTCAAGAATTGGTTAAGATGGGACTACAGGTCTATCGGAGTCAGGGATTAGTTAAGATGGACCACATGTCTGCGGAGTCAAGAATTGGTTAAGATTGGACTACAGGTTTGCGGAGTCAGAGACCAATTTCAGCCCTTTCACATATTTTCCCATACACTTGTTTCTTTGTCCATTGATTGTTACCGGGGATTATTCTGTCTATGGGTGCACAAGATGGCAGATTTAACCGATTCTGGCACCAAGATTTTATTGTTCATTGGTGGAAAAGGATAGATGCGACATCTCCATGAAATGCAGTAGTGACTCTGGCTTTTCTGGATTCTCTACGGTGTTCTGCAGCAGCTGTTCTGTTGGCTCCATGCGGCAGCTGCTCTGTTGGCTCCATGCAGCACCTGCTCTGTTGGCTCCATGCGGCAGCTGCTCTGTTGGCTCCATGCAGCCTTAAGTGCTGAGGAGCACCAAGGGGCACACTTCTTACTGATTGTTCCCACTTGCCCTGGTTGATGCAGGACGTTTGTGATGATGCTTTCAATAAACTGTTATATCATTACACACAAGCATTAAGATACCGGTACACATTCTCAGACAAAATACACATGCCTACATAATAACATAAACCAAAATAAACAAACAACACCACAGAAAAAATATACTGACCAAAATAAACAAACAACACCACAGAAAAAATATATTGACCAAAATAAACAAACAACACCACAGAAAAAATATATTGACCAAAATAAACAAACAGCACCACAGAAATCATATATTGACCAAAATAAACAAACAACACCACAGAAAAAATATATTGACCAAAATAAACAAACAGCACCACAGAAAAAATATATTGACCAAAATAAACAAACAACACCACAGAAAAAATATATTGACCAAAATAAACAAACAGCACCACAGAAAAAATATATTGACCAAAATAAACAAACAGCAGCACAGAAAAATACTAAGACCAAAATAAACAGAAAGGAGACTTAAGAGGCTCACCTATAATGATATTATTGATTATCTTTATTGAATGTTGACACTCATGATTGTTGTGCACAGGACCCAATCCTAATCACATACAAATACAAGGCAGACACAAGACAGTATAAAGTTTTGTGTAAAATGCTTAGCAGTAATAATAATAATAATAATAATAATAATAATATATAGTTATTTATAAATACATGTTCATTGCAAGGAAGCCAGCAGGTACTTACAACATTCAACCCTCTAAAGAACATGACACAACAAAAAGTGATATCTTTTATTTCTAAGTAAAAAGTCTTTCAATTAGTATACACTTTAACATGCTATTTATCAGAACAGTACGTCATTCCCAGATGAATTGATTTGAAACAGTTTGAAACCAGCTTGCATGAAAAGAACATTCGAGAGTTGATGATGATCAAACATTCTTTAGTAGCACTGTAAGGGAATTCTTTAGATTGCAAGTTGTAAGTTGGTCAAAGTTAGATGGAAACAACTCTTGGCGTGGCTCTCATAAAGCCAATAAATACAAAAACAGTTCTATGTCTTGTGTCTAACAAATCAGTCAGAATTTCAGATGGAGATTGCCACGATAAATCAGTCTATAAATCCTCCGCTTCATTATCTAACAATTTCTCGATATTGGAACATAGAAAATGTCAACACATTATGCAGCATTGCTTGTTATCTCTTACTTTTCTTAAGAGAGCCGGTGTCTAGAATACTGAAACAACAAATTGCGTATTATGGAAGCTTTAACATTATGCTTCTGTTAAAAAAAATCTTCTATGCACCTTTTAAATAGTATGATAGTATGTGAACATTTGTCCCAAGCATATTTTGAAAAGTAATCACGAGGGGCATAGGAAAGCTATCTATGCCAATAATTATTCTGGCCATATGTCAATACCCCATATGTCAATGTGGGACATACTGGCAAAACTATAGACAATAATGGGAACCATTAATGTTTTTAAACCTAACAATTCCCCTTTCTTAACCAATGTCGTCGAAGCAGATCATCCATAATAATAATTCTATTGGGGCCCATTTGTGTTTGTAAAAACTAGCAATTGCCCTTGCTGTGGCACCGTTGATGAGGAAGAGCATCCATTTCCTTAATTTATTACTAAGTATTAAACACATATATTCTCTTGTGCATATAACATGTGTCCATGTTTTGACACAGTGACAATGCCTCATCCCCACCCCCCCACCCCCACCCAACATAAATATATATTAACATACATTTAATCATTAACCTCCCCAAGATAGACTTTCAAACAACGTGATACAGCATAATTTTCCCTAGTTCTTTTATATGGGAAACATTGCGTTCTCACAAATGAGCACCATTTTATAAGTATGTTTATAGATTATTTCAAAAAACCTTTACATCACTATGCTAGTTATTTTTAAAATGGATACAAATTTCTAAACTTTAATGAACCAAGAAGGCAAAGATACTTACATCTCATGATTTAACCCCCCCCCCCCTCCCCGGCGTAACCACACACACAATAATTAAATACAATTCTATGAACTGCTCATATGCTAGTTATTTTTAAAATGGATACAAATTTCTAAACTTTAATGAACCAAGAAGGCAAAGATACTTACATCCCATGATTTAACCCCCCCCCCCCTCCCCGGCGTAACCACACACACAATAATTAAATACAATTCTATGAACTGCTCATACCATAGCTTTGTAAATCTTAAGGTATTAAAAAAAATAATTGATTTGGCTGAGAGTTGACAAGTATGCTTTAGTCCACTTCACTGCTGTGAAACTATTTACAAACGTAACCTTTTTGAACATATTGTACATTTTTAAAAATAAAGCATACATATTAAATACTATTGAACTGGCCTAAATGTGGAAGTTAGTTAACAAATAAAAAAACTTGGGGAATCAATCTATTTTCAAAAGTATTGCCCCTTTCTTTGCAAAGGGTTTTGAGGTATTGAAGTGATCTGTTCATTATGACTTTTTAGAAACTTATGGACGACACCAATCCCTTGTTTAAATTTTGGGGAGCTTCCTATTTTAAGTTAAGTTACAACATAAATTATTTACACAAAAAGATAATAGATGACAGTCTAAATATAGATTTTAGTGATACATATAGTATGCATTAAAATTAGTCCCTCTTCCAAAATCATAACGGCATTGATTATTTCATTAACATTTGAAAGCGCATATAAACTTTTTTTTGGTTTGGTTACAAGCTCTACTCTACACTTGGGTTGTTAAAGATTAAATGCAAATAAATATTATTTGTCTTTAAAAATATGGAATGGGTGTTATAATGGGATGTTCAAATGTATGCCATTTGTTCAGATTAAGAGAGTAAGTGGCCTGTCATGGCACCGATTTTAAGTAGGGATTTTTTTTGTAGGGTTCAATAGATCAAATGGGTGAAATCAGCCTTAGACTTGTTCTGCTCAATTTTTCAAAGATATCAAGAAATGAAGTCCTGACTTTTACATTTGTTTTCTTTTTCTAAATCAACACTTTGTCTCCAGAAAGCCTTTAAATTACATTAATTTATAGCATTTTTTAACATTTATAGTGTATTTACACATTGTAGCAACTCTGTCATGCAGTTAAGGCTCATTTTCTATTAGACATTACTGTTAAAGAAACTTGATCACCCGCAGATGACCAAACATGCTTTTTTATCAATTTTATTTTTAAAAACTCATTAAACTATCTTTATTTTCTAGACGAAGAATTCTATGGTAAAACAGAATACCCGGTATTGAAATACTGTACACAGTCACATGCAAATGCAGATTCATTATATTACTTCAGTTAAGTTCTAAAAAATTTTTGTTGTTTAATGGTGAATTTTTTATAGTATACACTAATTAAAATTTGACAATAATGACCCCAACTACTGGCGAAAAACATTCTTGTTGCTGATTTCATCCAAATGATTGCATCCATTGCATCTTGACAAAATTTATATTAGGGTAAAGCTGAGGTAAGAAGGGGGAGAATATATCCCCCCCCCCCCCCCCCCCCACCATTTTTTTCCTATGCCACTGCCTATAAAGCTGGGCTTGCAAAATAGGATTGTAAAACAACCATTGAAGGAATACAGGTTACATATTAGGATTGAGAAGAGCACTAGATACTATGACTAAGACGGGCGCTAGATACTACAATTGAGAAGGGCACTATATAATATGATTGAGAAAGAGACTTGGGNGGGGGGGGGGGGGGGGGGGGGGGGGGGGGGGGGGGGGGGGGGTGTCAGGCTCAAAACACAGGTGATATAATTGTATTCACTGAAGAAAGAATGGTGGCCAAAACACCATTACCTCACAACTTGTACAAAAAAAAAAAATTAGGTCTGTAGAAAACACATCTTGATGAACTAAGACATAACCATAAATATAACAAATAAATATGCCAATAGAGTGAACGCAATATGAACATTTACAATAACAAATAGGATCTTCAATAGATGGAAGGGTTACCTTAGAACACTGTCGCACCACATCACTAGGGAAGACCTAACCATCATAACAACAACACAAGTTTATCACATTTGCTATGTAATGCTTCTTTGTGAATCTGTAGGAGGGTCATTTTTTAATTGTTGCAATTAAGAAATGAATTTGAGACCTATGCAAATTTTAATAAAATAGAAATTAACTGCCTAAAATTTGAGTATTTCTACATTAAAAAATTATACAATAATCCTTTAGATTAAAAAAAAACTTAAAACAACCAGTGTCACTCAAATTATATAAATAAAACACGACATATAAAATAATTATTTTATTGCCTTGAAGAGTTATCCACTTTGAGAGTATTATAAAACATGGAATTTCTAGCAATCTAAAATCCTAATTTATTTTTTTTCACGGTAACTAATTTCAGCCACTGAAGGGTCTTACTTCTTCACATTAAATGATACATTTTAATTTATTCAATAACTCTAGCTAAAAATGGGACATGGCTGATCTATTATTTCAAATAGTCAGAGCCCATCATATATTTAAAAATATGTTACTTAATGGCCACTTATGCAATATGTAAGATGATTACTTTCTATGTGTTTCATATATTAAATTTTATGTCTGATTTATATTTTGAAAACAGTGATGGAATGTGTAGGTAGCTCAACTATTTTCATCAATACATTTCCCCTTGGTATATTAAAAATTAATTTGTTTAAAAAAAAAGGGCATTAAGCTTTCTCAAAATTCTCTTTTCATGTAAATTTGGAAGGAATTATTTGCAAAATATGAAAAATATGTATTTCCCAAGATTTAAAATGTGATACTTACAATTATAAACTATTCATTAAAACCATTATATAACAATGAACTAAAACATACACAACTCTGCAAATAAAAATACAACCCTGAAAATACTTTCATGCCAAGACCACATCAGTACCTACACATAAACCAGGATAAAATTCATTTTCTTCAAAGTGTCAAAATTTGGTCTGCTCAGCAGTAAGATAATATTTTCTAGTACATTTTAAAAACAGTAATGACTTGTATGCTGTGGTAAACATATTCAATTAAACAAGCTGACTTTAAAAGCATGCCCTGATAATATCATTATTATTTCAGACAATGTAAAATACTCTTTCATACAAATTAACAACTGGCATGAAAAATTCAAATATCTGCATATTTATATCTGGGTGAACTGTGCCAACTATAATCTTGAACAACCATGATAAGAATATTTATATTTTGCTTATTGTACATGATATGAATAGGAAATATACAAAGGTATAAAATATAGTGATTGCTAGCAGTGAGTAAGGCAACTGGGACAAATGAAGAATATATGTGGTACGTAACAGACAAAATTTATATTTACAACACAAAGTGAAATATTATTACTGTTACTAAAATAGAACAAGAGCACTTATTTCAAGATATGGTTCATTATCGTTTAGGTTTATCACATTTGCATCATTATGGGAAGGCACTATGAAATTTAAAAAAAAAATTATTTTATTTCTATGCAAATGGAAGTGCTAATTATGTTTAGCACTATGTGTGAAGAATTGTCCAAAGCACAAACCTTCATCAGGTGTAATGCCAACACCTACAATGCAACCATATTTAAAAATGGACATATGTTTGAATAAAATCATAACCAGTTTTATTCATTGCTTTCAGATCCTTTTTAAAATTTTTTTTTTTTTTTGTACATCACACTGTTACATAAAACAAATTGCCAACCTTTTTTGATGCAATCATGGCACTCTTTAAAAAAAACCAGACCAAAAAAAAAAAAAACCCACCCAAACAACCACATCCAACAATTGCTTCACTCCTTTGGCCTTATGGCATCAACTGATCACACACAATAAATGTATTTTTTTCTTCTTATTGCAAATCTGTACACTTTTGATCATAGAAATCACCAAAATCAATTAAAGGTAAATGATTTACATACACAAAATTGCTCACAGAACCAATGACCATAAAACGCCTTATTTTTCCTATTTATTATATAATTTATTATTCATAAACGTGTGCCCCCCTGTGGTTAAACTGAACAAGTTTTGCAAAAATATATTATAAGTATAGGGGCCACCCAATTTTTAGGTTCTCAGATGAATAGTTACACCAATTTGAAGTATTGAATTATACAACCGATAATTATATAATTAAAAATAATATCCCACCATTCTCACTCATATACGTTACAAAGAATAATATATTTTAGTTATTTGTTCAGAACAAAAATAAAGTAAATTAGTTAATCAGAATTATTTCTTAGTATCTATCTTAAAGTAAAAACCATTAAACTATAAAATAACTGAAATGCACATATATATATTCATTCTTTAGGAGTGAAAAAGAATATCAAATTTTAACAACTTTAGACAAGATAGCTCCTTATCATTTGTAAAGGTGCATTAATAATTAAATGGTTATTCAATGACGATAGTCACAATGTGTTCATTCAGCAAATTGTTCGGGGAGCACCATTAAAATTAAAGTTTAGTCAAGGAAACATCAGCAGTGAAATGAAGTTGAAAATATATTAGTTATCAGGGATCTGATAGAATTAATTTTATCTGAAGAGGTTTTCAATGCTGGAGAGAGCCCGGTCCACAGGAAGAAAAAGAAAATTGAAGACTTTTTAAAGTTTATAAAGCAACTGTTTTAAATAAGTTACAGACAGTTCAACAGGCATGTTATCTTCATCCATCGATCCTAACTTTGGTAAAAATTCACATCCTCACTTTTGATTTAGAACAAAAAATTTACTGAGAAAAAATTTACCTTAATTTGTTACATTTTCTAAAGGGAAAAGAGATTTACAACAAGCGTTTAACAATGTTTGTGAAAAATTTGTGCAAATAATGTTAACCAAATATTAAAGGAATAAGTGGAGCAGAAAAAAAAAAGAGGTGTACATTTAAGCGAAGATTTTCCCCTACCAAATTATTTATTAGTATTAGTTAATGAAGATTTTTTTTTTAAAAGTTCATTGAATTAGAATTCTAAAGTAATTTTCAGAAATTTATTTTACATCGCTTAGTTATAAATACAGATAAAGCTCCAGTTTAAACAATGATATCCCAGAAGAGTGAAAATAGATAATTCAGTATGATTTGAATTTCTTTATGCATGGTTTTGCAATCAAATATGATTTTTCACTTATGTAAAAATACAACATGGACTAGTTTTCATGCTTATTTCATATTTCAGATAATTAGCTAGCCAAAAAAAATCAAGACTTTCTCATATTTTGGGACCAAGAAACAATTGTGCCACAAATTTATCTAAAACGAGATGATCTTTAAAATTTAAAAAAAAAAAGAAAAAGGCTAATTTAGAGTAGATCAAGAATGTGTGTAAATATTATTCATGCATGTGCTCCATCAAAACAGATATGATTTTATAATGTATATGCATTATTGATTTGATATGGTAAATGATACTGAAATATAAATGAAAAATAAAAACATTCCTTTCTCAAACATCACTTTCCCCATAAGATAATTCTTATACTGTCACTTCTACAATAACTGAAAAAAAACAACAACAAAAAAACAGTTTAATAACTTAATACACTTAACATTCTAAGTATACTGCAATATACAATTTTTTTTGTATACACAATAATTTTGATATCCAAAACTATATATTATTAACTGTGAGTAGATTAGCTCAGAAATTCTTTCTCTAACTCTGTTGCAGTATACCTATTACCCATGCTATGATGGTGAACCAATGGCCTTGTTGCATCTTGATTTTGCCCTTCCACATCTATATCCAACAGAGTTTTTTGATGGGCTATATGAGGCGGTGTGTTTCCCGGAGACAGGTGTGACCTACTTGAGAAGTAAGGTGTTACGTCCTCACTCCTCCCGCGGCTTAATCCATGGCCAGGAGAAGCAGGGTACTTCAGTTGTATTGGAAGAGCTCTTGAAGCTCCACCTACATCCAATGTTGTTGGTCGCTGGGCTGGCTCAGTACCCGGCCTTCTCCTTGGTGGGACTGGTTGCTGCTGAGGTGATGATGAGTTGTATTCTGAGTGAGGTGTGAGGAAATAATCTGTGGAGATGCCATGCCTGACATCTTGTTGATCAAATGTTGCTGAGGAGTTTGAGGTATTTGATGGTGTTCTTCTGTGTGAGTTGTACATGCTGCTATTGTTTATTTTGCTAAGGTCTGTTGGGATGAAGTCATCCTCAAATGTTACTGAGCGTCTTTGCGGCTTGTTTCCAACTTCCTGGCCTGCAGGTTTAGAAGATGCATCCAAGTTACTTTCTGATGACAGTTGACGGTTGTAAATCACAGTTCTTTCTGTTGTGGGCGTTGTTGTAGCACCAGAGGCTTCACTTTCAGCAAAAGAAGAGCGGTGAGATGCTGTGCGTGCATTGTAATTACTGTAGGCTGGTCCTACCGCTTGGTTACTAAGCTCATCATCATTAAATGCAGTTAAGGGAGACTCCAACTCCAAGTGAAGGCTAGGCCTCTGTCGAGCCTGGACTCCATGATAAGTGTGCCAATAACCAGGAGGAGGGGCTTGATAAGAACGAAAATCTCCTTCTGGTTCTATAATTGCATCTCTGACGGCAGCTAGGTATGCATCCCGCCTATTGTTAATATAAGAATCCCTCTTTTTCAAGCTTCTCTCCTCATCCCCACTGGGCATATGTAAGCTTGGGTGCATGGCTCTAGTATTGGCTATGCCAATATCGAATCCCATTGCTACAGAGGCTAGCATTGTAGACATGTGGTATAAAGAACATTCTGTCTTTTTTCCTTTGACAAATGGACTTGTAGGTGTGGCAACTGGTGTATGTGGAATGCTTCTTGACTTTGGAGAGATGTCATCCAGATCACCCGGCAGAGAATCTTCTTCATCATCTGTAAAAAAGAATATAGTCAGAAATAACACAGCCAAAAGATAATGGATGCTAAAAAATTAGCTAAATTGGTAAATATTATTTACACAGTATGCATTCTTGTGCAGATACATCCAAAGTCATATAACAGTCCCAGAATCTGAATAGTGTTCTGATTTATTTTGAAGCAAAACTAAAAAGCATGTTTAAAAAAAAAACAAAAAAACTAGCTTTTGATTCAAGAGGTTTTTATGTTTATGTTGCTTTTTGTGTGTTTGGAAATTTAATTTAAACAAAAACTAAGATAAAGAAATAGTGACATGTTTGCTTTTAATATAAAATGTGTGATATTTCTTTGTAAAATTATCCGTTTAACTTATTTTAGGCCAATATCTTATAGAAATATTCAATTACAGAAAAAAACTGTCATACACAGCACAAAATGTATAAACATATTTTTAAGAAGGGAACTAATATGCCCCAGTGTGCTTTATGGAATATGAACTGTAGTTTGCTGCTTTACTTTAAACTTAAATGGTAAATAAGTAAAGATTAAAAGAAATTTTTAAAAACTTTACATAGGTGGTTGACAGCTCCCATATTGGAATTTCCACCACCCAGTTGTCTCAGGGATTTTTCTAAATTGGGTGCACTCTTTGACCATCTGCCATCTGCAAATATGATTGAAGATCGCTGATGTCTGTCTTTTTGTACAGAACTCGGACCCCAGGTTTTACCTTTTCTACCATCTCCAGGAGGATCTGTTGATAGATTATTTTTGGTAATGGCAAAGTTTTACTAATTTTTTTTTACTACATTGTACATGTGTATATAATTAAGTACATCTTCAACATGAGGCTTACTACTGAACTTAACTGCATTTAATAATAATAGTTATGCTAAAATTGCATATATCCAAATATGAACTTAAAACTTGTTAAGTTTGTAACTTTAATAACTTTTGCTAAGATCATTTTCACAGTACTGTCAATTTAAGGGAAAAAACACTTGCAATATAAAATAACAAGATATACAATCCTGTGTTTTTTTCTGCCAGACTTTTAAATATATATAGTATTTAAACATATTGTTATGCTTGATATAGTCTTGGTTGCAGCCAACATTGGTGTAAAAAATCATGAACTTTAAGTGTGACACCAAAAAAAAAAATGTAATTGCTAAAATTTATAATTTTTAATTTTAAACTCATATTAAAAAACAAAACAAAGCTATTAAAGTAAGTACTGACTAGCTATAGCCCTAAATCGAGGTGGTGGAGGCGCATGAGTTGGTGTTGCAGGTGGGCTATCTGGACTAGCAGTGGTACCATAGGCACGCTTTTCATAAGCTGAAGAATCTTCCTTCTGAACAGTTATATTATGTCGAAAATCTGAAAGAATACAAATACATTTTTTTTTATTGATTAAAGACAAAGAAATTATGAAGATCTGACAACCATTTTGTTCCTGTGTAGCAGCAAGGCTGTCAAAGTGATTACATTTGAATAAATCAAAGATCTTATATACAGTTAAATATAATCTATCAAATGGAAACAATGAGTAAAAGATTTAATTTTCCATCCCATCATATTATTATTGAAAGAACTGAAGACATGAGCTTTTGCTATATCGGACCTATTACCCTTGAACTCCAAAATTGTACAATATCATCTAAAAATAGTACAATATGGTATATTAATATTAAATAAATAAACATACAGTATATATAATGAATACCATAACTACTAGCAATGTGTGTCAAGTGGGATCAAGTTAATCTGGCGCAAAAAATGGTAACTTTTAGAAGTAGATGACCAAAGATTATATTGCAATCACTTTGTTTTGCAGACATGTATTTGCTATAGATATTAATTCATATTTAGTGAACGTGCAAACAAAAGAAATAATTATGTCACAAAATTATGTTATAGAGCACCGAAGAAAACAAAAACAAGGATTGACTCAAAGTGTCACTAAGAAGACTACATTAATATTGCTGTTGCCGTATCTAGCGAGTTATTTATGTAAACACACAAAGCAAAAATATGACCATCACTACTATTATTACGAAAATGTGGTGGAGTGTATTTTATAGACTTAAATATTTATTAGTGCGCCCCTCCCTGTACGCATTATCTCCTAAATTAACACCAATGCTTTCCCAACCAAGGGCAAATGTAATATTTGGTCCCTAACCAATCCTACTTCTCGATCCATTCACTGCTGGAAGTAGAAAGCATGTTAAAACTAAAAATATACTTTTTAATTATTATTTTTAATCAGAAAAACTACCGAAATATACATATTTTCAAACCGATTTCTTAAAATTGTAGTAGTGACAGGTCTTGGTGTACTATTGTAAAAAACACCTCAAAATCGTACATTGTAACCCAAAATTGTAAGAGTTAACAGGTCTGCTATACAATATAGATGTAGACATAAAAGTGATGAATCAACTGATATTATATACTAGGGCTTAAACCAGGAGCAGATTTTTTACACCAGGTCCGGGTATTTTGAGAAAATACCTGGTGAGCCCAAGTGTTACAAAAAAAAAAGAGTTAACTTCTCGTTTTCTATAATATATGCTAGTCTTTGAACAATGGGAATACAGACAGTCCTACACACTACCTGTGGGCCTTAAAACAATAGGCCTACTGTCAACTCCTATACGTCTTCTTGGATTGATTACATTCGTCAGTTCTTTCATACGTTGAAGCGTCGTACTATTCTCACTATCAATTAACAAACTCAACTCCTTTTCATAATAACTATAACTTTAATATCTAAGTAAATATAATAAACATCCTATCACTCCAAGGTTCCACTCAAGACTGCCGCACGACTAAAACATACGTCACAACACTGCATAGACAATACGTCACGACTCAGCATAAAAATACGTCATAAATACAATGGCGGGAAGAGCGTTCACTAACTATAATAGTCAAGCGCGGGAAAAGCGTTCAACAACTAATGAACATAATATTGAGTCGCAACAATTCCTAATGAACGCTCATACTCGACATATCCCCCCTCTTTCATTTCAGATTTTACTCAGGGAGTGAAATCGTCACCAGACATACAAAATTTACATCAATTACATCAAGAAGAACCCTTCAGCCATATGAATGGTCCTTATCAAAAAACATTATTTAGGTATCACTGAAAATCAAACAGATTTATGATATACTGCAATAAAATAAACAATCCTTCGTACATAATTTTAAATGCAATTCAAGAGTTAAAAATTCATGTACCACAATAAAAATCAGACCATTAAAATTGAATGTCAACATTAATTTTCATTTTTCATACCAATAAAAATAATTATATTTGTATCTCAAAAATCCGGGCAAATACATCAATATCCTTACTGAAGTTGAAACTATAACTAAGTTAATCCAAATCATATCATCAAAAAGGTGTATTTTTAAATAAAACCAATGGTCATCACTATAAAAACACAAAACTATCTAACATTATTACAGGTGAGAGATGCCTCACCACAATTTGAGCAGCCTTTATTTGCTCTTAAATAACACAGCTACAGATGGCGGGACATATCTTTTGTCCGTGGATTTCACAACTTTATGCTTCAACATGTTTATTATAATTAAAATTATCTCTCCCTGTTCTTTTGACCCGTGGTCATAACTCATGTGAAACCTCAGTTTTACAATACATATTTTTAAATTGTTATAAAATGAAAAACGATTCTCATAAAAAAGAAATTCAAACAAATCAGGAACTTCAAAGAAATCATGGCAACAGTTCATTTTAACAGATTCATTTTGTTTAACAATACAATTAAAAGCCTCACCTCCCAACTCATGGACCTGACATCTCACCTCCTCTTGAAAATCATAAACAAGTGCACCTTTAGAGCTGGCAGCGCTCTCTTTAACACTTTCAACATTGGTTTCCAACTTAATGTTAGAGCACTCCTGGCTCTCAAAATCCGGACAACCTTCACTCACATTACTTGGGAATTTATTTTCATTACAGCTATCTGTAACAATATGCGAATTTGAGCAGCCCTGGCTCACATTTACAGGTGATTCATTATCATTACAATTATCCGTAACAATATGAACATTTGAGCAGCCCTGGCTCACATTTACAGGTGATTCATTATCATTACAGCTATCCGTAACAATATGAAAATCTGAGCAACCCTGGCTCACATTACCTATTGATTCAGCATCAATACAGCTCTCTGTAATACTATAAAATTTTGAGCAACCCCTGCTCATAACAACTTGTGATACATTTTCATTGCAGATCTCTGCAGTAACATCAAAACCTGAGCACACCTGGCTCACATTATCAACTAATTCATATTCATTACCAGTACATATCTCTGTAAAAATATCATCATTTGAGCAACCTTTGCTCACATTACACAGTGATCCATTTTACATCCCAATAATTATCAACAACAATTTTCTCTCCTTCCCCCACCTCAGGGATTACACTCACCTCATCAACTCACACAAAAAATCAGACACTTCAACTTCAGGACTTACATTATCTGATGGCTAACCATGAGATACAACAAAAATCATGTCCTCAGACACTAGAATAGGGTTCTCTTTGCTTATTGTATCTCCTTCCCCCATCACAGGGATTCAATTCGCATTTGCAAGTAATTTCTACAACTATGCACAATATAATCACATAGCAAAAAAAAAAAAAAATACTTTTTTTTTTTTTTTTTTTTTTTCTTTTTTTT
>CAXITT010000012.1:1403550-1432968 GCA_964033795.1 Lymnaea stagnalis | reverse complement strand
ACTGCATAGACAATACGTCACGACTCAGCATAAAAATACGTCATAAATACAATGGCGGGAAGAGCGTTCACTAACTATAATAGTCAAGCGCGGGAAAAGCGTTCAACAACTAATGAACATAATATTGAGTCGCAACAATTCCTAATGAACGCTCATACTCGACACCTACAGACAGTCCTACACACTACCCGTGGCTCTCTATTTAATATAATAGTCGCCTTCCCCTAATGAATTTTTTTTTACCCGAGTTCACGCGCAACCCATGACAGCCTTTTTTTTTCACTTAGTACTATTAAGATAAAACATGTGAAGTAAGGGAGGGGTTTGTTTTGAAGAGGAAGCCGCACACACCAGAACCAATAAATAAATATATATATATATATATATAAATAAAAGATTATATATAACTAATAACTAGGGATGACCCCAATTAAATTTGAAACCCCTAACCCTTGGTTACAAGGCAGAAAATTCCTTTGTGCCTGTCAAGGGTATGAGAATCATTGTTGTTATATGTAGATAATTGTTTTCATGTTTGATAGGGAAAAGATGTTTAGTTAGAGATTTTATGTGTAGCTGTATCGTGGGTGTGAGAGTATTGTGACGTTATTGTGTAAGGGAATATGACGCGTCAGTTTTTGTCGATGTTGTGATGCAACTTAAATTTAGATACTCAATTGTTATTATTGTTATAGGTATTAATATATTAATTATCTAATATATAGTTAAATGCTGTGCATTTTTAGAACTTATATTTTGTAATATTTTGTAGGGGTAAATATTTATAAAAGGAAACAAGAAGCAAAGCTAAGAGAACCATATCGGAAATAATAGCCGAAATTCGGGAGGTGGGAGAAAAGGACCTCAGATTTACGGGACAGGAGTTAGATACATATGTAAGGGAACAATGGGAAAGAATACAAGACGGGGAAAGAAGAAGAGAAAAAGAGGAGCGAGAAGAAAAGATAAGAAGGGAAGAAGAGGAGCGAGAAGAAAAAAGAAGAAGGGAAGAAAGGGAAAGAAGAAGGGAAGAAGAGGAGCGAGAAGAAAAAAGAAGAAGGGAAGAAGAGGAGCGAGAAGAAAAGAGAAGAGTAGAAGATATGGAACAGGAACTTAAGAAATTAAAAATAGAAGCAGATAAAGAAAATGAATTAGCCAAAATAACAAATGGAGTTACACAACGTAATAGTGATGAAAAAAGTCCCAACAAAAACTACCACTTACTCAAATGCCTCCCTAAATACGACAACGTTAAGGAACTGGATGACTACATTGTAAACTTAAAACACATTGCCAGACGAAACGGGGTACCAAAACAGGAATGGATCACGGAATTATAGGTGAGGTTGACGGGGGACCTACAGTCATTTCTAATGACTGAGGACACAAGGAAAAGGTTAGACGATTACGAGACAGTAAAACTGTTACTTCTGAAACATGGAGGATACAATGAGGAAAAGTACAGGGGAAAAATGGAATGAGCTGACACCCCTTAATGATAACTTCAGAGAGTTTCATTCTAATTTATTAAGGAGCTTAGATAATTGGGTGGATAGCTCGAAAACAGAAAAAAACTTTTGAAGGGCTAAAGGATCTATTGTGTCGTAATAAATTATTGGTTAACATGAATGGGGAAACAGTTAAAAGTGTTTTAGTACAAAACCCGACCCGGTCAACGTGGAGCCGAACGAAGAAGATAGGCGGAAGGGAGGTTAACGGGAGTCTGTTTTTTTTGTGGACGGGAGGGTCACTGGAAGAATAATTGCCCTCGGCGACAAGAACATAGAGGGTGGACACAGAACAGAACAAGGGAAAACAGACGAATTTGTAGAAGACTTGTTGACCAATCTGGAGAACCACAAGCAGACTGACGTGCTAGTAATGGACTTCGCAAAAGCATTTGACCGGGTGAATCATAGTTTGCTTCTACACAAACTCCAGATATATGGGATTCAAGGCACCACTAAAACATGGATCTCTAGCTTCCTCAGCCACCGACGCCAAGCAGTAGTGGTGGGCGGTACAATCTCCTCCTTTGTCAATGTGAAGTCAGGGGTCCCCCAGGGATCAGTCCTGGGCCCCTGTTTGTTCCTAGCATACATTAATGACCTACCGGAGAAACTGGCATCACAGGCAAGACTGTTCGCAGATGACACAGCAGTGTATAGGACGATCGCCAATAGATCTGACCAGGACCAGCTGCAACAGGATCTCAATCTGTTAGCTGAGTGGGAGATGAGCTGGGACATGGAATTTCACCCTGCCAAGTGCCAGACACTATCAATCTCTAGAAGTTGTACTCCTCTACACTACCAATACAAACTGCACGGCCATATTCTTGGGCAAGTTTCATCCGTAAAGTACCTGGGTGTTACCATTCAAAGAGAGGTCCGCTGGGACGAGCATATTAACAATGTATGTAACCAAGCAAACCAAGCCTTGGGGTTCTTAAGGCGAAATCTAAAGATTGGCAACTCCTGTGTGAAAGAAAGAGCATATAAAGCCTTTATCCGTCCGATTTTAGATTATGCATCTTCAGTCTGGGACCCATTTACCCAGAAGAGCATTGACAGGTTGGAGGCGGTCCAGCGACGAGCAGCACGCTTTGTCCTAAACCGCTACAGGAATACCTCTAGTGTTGGCAGCATGCTAGAAACACTAGGCTGGTCACCATTGGAGAAACGACGACGACAATCCAGGCTCTCCATGATGTACAAGATAAATAATGGGCTGGTCCACTGTTCCAGTATTAAACAGAAACTCGTCCCTCTCCCCCATAGACAGCGACGAGGCCATGACAGGCAATTCAGGCTCATACCAGCAAGAAGCCAGTATAGGAGCTGCTCATTCCTGCCCAAGACAATCAGGGACTGGAACCATCTTTCAAAAGGAACAGTTGAGGCGACAACACTAGACGCATTTGTGTCTATTGCCTCAAGCCTTCAAACCCCTAGTGCATAATTTCCTCATCACCACCAGTAACAGAAACATTGCAAATCCCATCTACATGCATAGGAGCCAAAATGATCAATAAATTGATCGTGGGCCCTTAAGATATAGAAGAAGAAGAAGAACAGGGGAAGACCGACTGGTAGAAACTACAACCTGAGTGAAGACTATAGACACTCTCCACCCATGCAGAGATACGAGACTAGCTGACTGCACTGTCAGGGTATGTCACGAAGAAAACAACGGTATAACAGGGATAGAAATACGCCTAAACCGTTGTTAGGGCTAATGCATTCAGTTAGCATGGCAGAAGACATGAAAGGGACTTCAACAGGGAGATTATTTTTAGAAAAAGGGAAATTATTTGGGAAGGAGGTTTCCATACTCAGGGATACAGGATGCACAATAGTTGGGTGCAGAAAAGGGTTAGTTCCTAGGCAGCAGTTTACGAATTTAAATTATAATTTTAGACTTATAGACGGGACAGTAAAGAGTTACAAAACTGCATATGTGGACATAGATACTAAGTATTTGAAGGGCACATTTTTAGCCGCCTTGTTCGAGAACCCAGTTGCCGATCTAATTGTAGGGAATGTAGGAGAAGAAACACGGATAGCTTTATATCAATATGGAAATGTAGTGATGAGAGCACAGAGTACAAGAGAAATGGAGAAGGATAGGACAACAGAAAGTATCATCGGAGAAGGACCAGTACCTGGGTTCCGAGAAAATATGAACATGAAAGGGGAACAAATAAAAGACCAGAAATTAAATAAGTATTGGGATAAAGCAAAAACTAATAGCGTGGAGCATACAGGACAGGGAGTCATCACGTTTCAAAGTAGAAATGGGTACCTGTACAGGGTATTTACCAACAAGACTAATAGTAAAGTTGACAGAAAATTAGTGGTCCCGCTAAAATGCCGGCCGATAGTGTTAAAAACTGCTCACGAGTCGGCTTTGGCTGGACACATGTCCGTCAGGAGGACTAAATACTCTATCTGTTCCTAATTTTTTTGGCCCAACATGAACAAAGAAATCACCAACTATGTTAAAACATGTCCTATATGCCAGAAAGCTCGACCTCCTGGTAGATATAAACCCATAGAGTTAGGACGGATGCAAGTCATTGGGGTACCCTTCCAAAAAGTGGCAATAGATATTGTTGGACCCCTACAAACGAGCAATAAGAAAAATAGATATATACTTACATTAATTGATATGGCAACCCGGTGGCCCGAGGCAGTTCCATTGAAAAATGTGACAACAAAAGAAGTATGTGAAGCACTAGTTACTATCTTTACAAGAATGGGTTTTCCTGAGGCAATCTTGTCAGATAATGGGCCTCAATTTTCGTCGGAGTTATACGGGCAGGTGTGTGAACTCCTTAATATTAGTACCAATCATTCATCAATATACCATCCACAATCGAACGGAATGGTAGAGAGGTTAAATGGCACTTTAAAAAACATGTTAAGAAAAGTAGCTAAAAATGAAACTGAAAACTGGGATATCGTTTTACCGGCCATACTTTTTGCCTACAGGGAAGTTCCCAATGAGACCAAGTTGATTTCACCATATGAATTGATGTTTGGTAGAAAAGTAAGAGGCCCAATGTCCATTCTAAAAACGTTATTTACAAAAGAAAATATTGAGGAAGAAAATAAAACCATATATGAATACAACATTATTGATCTGAGGAATAGATTGAAAACCGGTTTGGAGGAGGCCCATGCCAATACAAAAGCTAAGACAGCAAAACATAAATTATATTATGACCGCAATGCAGTTGTCAAAGACATTCAAATAGGCGAGAAAGTATTAGTGCTTAAGCCAAGGAAAGGAAACAAGTTGACATTGAATTCAGAGGGACCGTATGAAGTAACTAGAATTATATCAAAATTTAATGTTAAAAGAGGACATAAGAAGAAAGTTTATCATCTCAATAGGTTTGTCAAGTATTTTGACAGAGAAGGATCAACTATTAATAAGGAGGAGAAAAAAATTAACGTTAACCATGGTGGGGTGGCCGTGGTGACAGCGGAAGACAGTACAAACACAGACGAGGAAGAAACGAATGTACCAACAATAAATGTAGCTGAATCCACGGAGGTAGACATTAATAAGGAATTAAATGATAAACAGATGGAAGAAATAAAGAAGATTTTACATGAATTTCAAGGAGTAATTTCTGATATTCCGGGAAAATCATCAATAGGAGATCATAAAATTGAACTAAGGGAAGAAATTAAAGTTATGTTGGACCTGGGAATCATGGAAGAATCAAACTCACCATATTCATCACCTTTAGTGTTAATAAAAAAGAAAGATGGCTTGTTAAGAACATGTGTCGACTATAGGAGACTTAATGCTGTAACTAGAACGGTTGCTGAAGTTATTCCAAATCAGGATGTGACACTGGCTCACATGGCAAAAGCAATGTTTTTTAGTAAATTAGACTTAACTAAGGGCTACTGGCAGATACCAATACACGACGCTAGTAAAGAATATACTGCTTTTCAGGGGCCAGAGGGATTATATCAATTTAAATATATGCCGTTCGGATTAGCTACCGCCCCGGCAACATTTAACAGGATAATAAGGAAACTCTTCGGGCGGTTATTTCACGTAGTATATTTTGATGACATTTGCATACATACAGAGGACTGGGAAACTCATATTAAGGTCCTAAGGCAAGTCTTCAATATCCTGAAGGAATCAGGATTTACCGTTAAACCAAGTGTGTGGGAGCTGGGGGGTAAAGTCTATTAATTTTTTGGGACACACGGTAGGAGGTGGATTACTAAAACCGGACCACAACAATTTAAATAAAGTGTTGACAATAGAGAGCCCAAAACCAAGAAATAAGTTAGAAGTTTGGTGGGTCTAATTTCTTATTACAATAAGTTCATACCTAACCTTTCTACACTTACGGCACCTTTGACGGACCTGACACAAAAAGGTAAACCGAATAATATCATTTGGACGGGCAAATGCCAACAGGCATTAATCACAATACAAAAGTATTTAACTAGTAAACCTATTTTAATGTTACCAGACTATAGCAAAACTTTTAGTTAGAACTGACGCTTCCACCAAGGGAATGGGGGCTTGTCTTTTACAGAACAGAAACAACATCATTCATCCAGTTTAGTACATAAGTCGTAAACTAATGAATAGGGAAACGGGCTATTCAACAATAGAAAGGGAATGGTTGGCCATAATATGGGGCATTAAAAAATTGGCTTATTATCTTATGGGTGCGAGATTTATTCTTCAATGTGATCACCAAGCATTAAAATATCTAAATACTGCTAAATTCTGTAATTCGAGAGTCGCCAGATGGGCATTAATTTTACAGGAATTCAATTTTGACATTGAATATATCAAGGGAGAAGAAAACACTATTGCAGACTTTTTATCTCGACAATTGTGAGGGAAAAAAATTGTTTGTGAAGGAGGTGAGTTTTCAAGTTCATGAGTTGGGAGGTGAAGATAACGATTTTTAAATTTTTTTTTATATTGTATGTTGCAGATGATTAGTTGCTTTGAAATCATTATGTTATTGTAAGGATTTTCTTCGTTGATTTATTACGAACAGTATTACTTAGATATGATATAAATAACCCATGATTTTTGATGTTGTTTATGCGTGTAAAATCTATGTAATTAGATTAATGATTGTAAAAAGTATAATACTTATAGGATTATTTGTTTGAGATTGTTACTCGCTGTACGAGTCAGTATGACCCAACAGTGATTCCATACCCTGACTTTTCATTTTGGAAGATTCTACTCGGGGAGTAGAATCTAGCAAAAGAGGGGGGATATGTCAAGGGTATGAGAATCACTGTTGTTATATGTAGATCATTGTTTTCATGTTTGATAGGGAAAAGATGTTTAGTTAGAGATTTTATATGTAGCTGTATCGTGGGTGTGAGAGTGTTGTGACGTAATTGTGAAAGGGGATATGACGCATCAGTTTTTGTCGATGTTGTGATGGAAGATTGATGGCGGATATACTGGATGAACTGTTTGGATTTCTATATTGAGTAGTGCTTGGTTGGAGTGATTTGATTATCAATTCTGAAATTATACATCAACTATAGTTAATGGAGTAGTGTTAAATAAACTCCTATCTAGCTACAAACCTGTTAACTGTTGATATTAGCTATACTGTTCGTGAGATCAAGTGAGAGACTTGGCCAGACAAGTAAACACTCATTGCCATGAGTGGATAATTACAACACAACACATTCAACGGTTCGACAGTGCCACAGATCTGCTCAACAAAATTTGATTTACAATAAGGAGAAATAAGTATAATCCCTAAATCCCCATTTCAATAAAAGCTGTTCAAAATTTAGAAAACTTACCAGAAGGTTCACTGATCTTTTTCCCACCATATTTTAAAGCCTTTAACCGACTCTTGCGACTTTTTCTTTTCTTTGGGGTTGGCTTATGCATGACTTGTTGCAGTATGAGTATATTTAACTCTCGCTCTAATAATTCAATTTCTCTTGCAGCAAGATCTTGTTCTCTCCGCTTTAAAGCATCTTCTTGCATCTTCTGCTGCAGTTCAGCCTTTGTTAGTTCCTCCTCTCTGCATCTTAGTTCCTAGGATTTTGACCAAAACAACATAAAAAATTACTTCAATTTTTTAAACAAAAATTTAAATGAATATCCAGGAGAAGTAAACAATCCCTACTAGCTAACCTTTTCTCTGCTGCGCAATTCGTCAAACATTTGTTCTATCTCTAATCGCCAGTCTTCCTGCATTGTGTGAAAGGAATCATGTGGAGTTGTAACAAAAGATGAAGTAGCAATTTCCTCTAGACGATGAAGAATCTCCAAGAAAGTTGGTCTCTCATGAGGTTCCTGATACCAGCAGTCTAAAATATTTTAAAACAGCTTTGTCAGCAAACATTTGCATTTTAAAAATTATTATGATGACTTTTAAAAGCATCAAATGAACACTTAGTGCTATTTCAGCAAAAAAGTATCTGTGTATTGTACATTTTTTGCTGTCATTTAATTTTAGGAACATATTTTGTTTTAAGTCCTTTCCATTTTTTCTCAAAGCCATGATTTCAACTTAAATCAATTTACTTCATCCGAAATCTTTTAAGTAAATTCAAATCTAAAAGTCAACAGTTTTATAGTCACAATAGCTTTACAAACCTGTCATGAGTTGTGAAAACATAGATGGACAAGTAGAAGGAATGGGCAAGGTGAGTTTGTTTACAGCTACTCCATAGGCCACACCCAAAGCATCAATTCCTTTATAAGGGGTTTCTCCAGTTAAGAGTTCCCATAGAACCACACCATAGCTGATGAATTTGAGAAGTTAAAATGTTAATTGTAGGCTTTTGATAAATTTGAAAAAGATAAAAATATTTCAAAACCAACAATACATAATAATTTATGTTGTACCATTTATATAAAATTCTTTATTCTTTATTATAAATACATTTTTGTCAAATTTCAAATAAATTTTTTGGTATTTATCCCTGTCAGCCAAGCATAAAATAGTGTTTCTAAATGTCTTATTTATTAATTATTATAATATATTATTATTATTAATTTTAAATTACATTAGATCTATTAATTTCTGTTTAACTGCATCCTGTATTTAGCCCATGAAAAACTTGTTGCACCGGACAAATTAACCTATTTAGTATGACATGACAATTTATAGACGTTTTATATATCTTAAAAGAATGCACAGCCAAACACAAACCTCCAAACATCACTCTTCTTAGAAAAGCGTGACAATTTGATAACTTCTGGAGCCATCCAAGCATATGTTCCAGCTGCACTCATCCTTGTTGTTTGTTCTACTTCCCGGGCCAACCCAAAATCAGTGATCTTTAGATTTTTTTGACCTAGTACCCCACTGTCAATAGGTTCCTTGAGTAAAACTGACAAAAATACAAACATATTCATATCTTAGCAGAAAATTTGGGAAAGAAGTACCAAATTTTATTGATACCTAAAAGAATATATTTTCAGTACATAAAACAAATTTTTAAAGGCATACGTGCCACAATATGAAATCATAAGTAGTTATTATTAAGAAAGATTTAACATCTTCATTTCAATCTCATGTCATAATAGCGTCCCTCCCACCTTCTCTAAAAACTTATAAAAGTTTCATGAATCCAGATAAAATGATGTAATAAATTCTTCTGATACAAATACAACTATGGTAACATACTGGTGTAGGGGTAGTAATTGATTTTTAGTAATACCAACTTGAAAACAAAAGAGTTACTGTAATATAATTCATAGAGTATTAAATGGACTTTACCGTTGTTGAAATATTTTTTTAAAAAAGGATGAGATATAACATTTCTTTGAATAAATTATTTTGAGTAGTAACATATTAAAGCCAAAGATAAGTGTATATTATCATTGTTTCAAAATAATATGCCACCAGGTAAAAATAAAATACCATTTATTACCTGATTCATGACAAACGACTATCATTATAAAGTCAAGTGATTTTAGGACTGAAGCAATTACTGGTATTTCATCTAAGCAGAGCAGCTCTGTACTTGATAAGGAAATAACACGCAATTTCAACCAATCACAGTTTTACACTTTACTGTTATACAGAGTAGTCATTTATAAAAAAATTATAATTTTCTCAAGCAGAGGGCAATCATTTTTTTTAAGTTCATTAAAGTTCACATTCACATAGTTAATGATGACTGCTTTTAAGTTTTCAAGTTATTATGGAAACATTTGTGTTACGTCTGTTTAAAAAATATTTATTTATATAATTTATAAAGGGACATATAGCCTAGCCTATTTTTTAAAATAAAGTTTACCCCCCTATTCAAGAAATGTAACAATACTTGCAGATATTACTTTGAAATAGCCTAGGTCTACTTAGTACTTAGCTAACTTACTGTTGCTTGATTTGAGATCTCTGTGTACCAGCGTCAATGGCGCAAGTTCATGAAGATAATGCATTCCATGGGCTATTTGTAATGCCCAATTCACAAGAATTTCAGGTGGGATCTGTCTACCCCCAAGAACCCTATTGAGTGAGCCACCTGCTGCATATTCCATGACCAGACATAAATTTGGTGGTTTTAAACAAACCCCTCTTAATGCTGCAATATTTACATGGCTAAGAAGCCAAAACAGTTTTGCTTCCTTTCTCACATTTTCAATTGTCACACTTATTGGTTCATCTGGGTCTTGACGAGCTGCCTTAATTGCCACTGTCTCTTGACGCCATTGCCCTTTGTAGACTTTACCAAAACCTCCTACACCAATCACCTCTTCCAATTCAAGCTCTTCAAAGTCAATTTCAAATGGTCTATCTTTTGATTTAATATCAGGTGGTAGCTGATCCACATTCAATTGAGAATCTTTGGCAACAAAGTTACTTGGGAAAATGCCCACCTTCCCTTCAGCTTTCCCCATCCACCACCCATCATCACCAGAATCAACTGACAAGACCTGCACTTGTGTGCCTCTTCGCAAAGTAAGCTCATCCTCTCTTGCTGCTTCGTAGTCGAAGATGGCAGTCCATAATGGACTCTGATCACTTTCATCTCGTCGACCCCGCCGATCAGCAAACCGAGACGGTTCCATCGATACGGCCGACACACCCTTGTGTCGCATTCGATGGAATTGTAGTAAAAAAAACAGGCATCAAAATGTTATTATTTTGATGCATTGTTGTTGATCCACCCCACAACTTGGGTTGAAAGACCCAAACATTATTACTCCACGTCATGTATCAATTCAGTAATGTGGAGGGCATTAATGTTAAATTAAAGATAACACCGATGGTTTCAAAGGGGAGAAGATCATCCAGTTTAATTCCATGGTTCTCAAATTTGCTTATGTTGTGAATTTATTTCGACACCTTTGTTGGGATCCTAAGACTGGATCGACAGGCCGCCATGTTGATGTACTTTGACCTTGAAATTTTAATTTATCACTATTTTTATTTAATAAACAGGCTATAAGTAACTAATTTTCGAAATATATTTTTTGGTACTAAATGTAAGAAAAAATATACATAAATAAAGTTAACACAAGTTCACCCCTCGTCATACGATCGTTCAGGGTAGGCTTTCCCCAAGACACCGAGATTTCTCGCACTTCGCGGTATCTCAAGATACTGTCACAGTAATGGCTGTTTACATGGGTTGTTGTGCAGATTGAAAACACGGAAGACGAACCAAGATTTTTCCAATATGTGACAGGGAAAACTTGATACGATACTCACAGGCGATGTAATAGCATCTCCTGGTGTTGGTCAATGGGATCTCACATTCTGGATATTCTGCGCCAAGGGATATGGGCGTCTGTAACTGGGGGTTGGTTTTACGATCCTCAACAGCAGGTTTTTTGCAACACATTTCATCTGTATCTCTGGGTGCTTCTATTTGCGTTCCCACTTATTCTGTACTCGGTAAGAAATAATTACGAGCTTATAGCTTATACCCTTCATCCCGCATACAAAAACCACCCTTTTTTAAAATTTCGTGTTTAAAGTTAATGATGTAAGCGTAGGGTTTTTAGAAGTTGGTGAAGTGAATGGATGGCCATACTATAAATTATAAACTTTATTATAAGTTATAACTAATTACTAAACTAATTAAAATAATTTTACACATCTCATTTAGTCTTAGTCAGTCTTAGACTTAGTGGGTTGATTTCGGGTTAGCTTTAAGGCCAGCGCTGTGTTCCATGGTATAGTATAGGTAGATACTTCGGTAAACCAAGGGAGGCTACTACTTTTTGTGTATCGGAAATGGCAATCGGCGCCGAAAAATCCGAGTTTTTAATTTTCCGATGTGTGTGTCTATTTATTATTAAATGAGTGCTTTCGATATATATTTGAGTTCCGTTTCCGGCCTTATAATTAGGTAGACATGTTGGCCTACATTTACATCGATTTTTAAAAATTTTTCAATCGACCTGTATTTTGAGATTCCCCTGTAAATATAAGGCATCTTTCACTATAAAATTCGTATAGAAGTTCAACTTTTATGTCTTTAAAAAAAAGTCTTATTCTGTATTATCTATCGATGTGTATTTGTGTCAATTCTCATTGAGTTAGGACATGTCGATCACTTGTTATGCTCACTTGAGTGAACCCCTATATGGTAATGTAGCTCAGCCCAATTTCGATAAGGAAGTGGCCACGCCCCCTTTCAGTGACGGAAGACGCTGTTACTTAGGAAATATTTAATTATTTCCACTATTTACATCAAAATATTTGATAACTTATGTTTTAGAATGAATTTAAATGTTATTGAAAGAATAATATTTTAATTTGAGGTTAAAAAACCCGGTAGAGTCCATATTATACATGATCAAAATTCGCCGTGTGCAAAATGTCATGGCAGCCATTCACAGTGACTTGCATAAGGGCTATTATTTACTACTATCTCAGAGATTTCATTCATAAAAGTTTGCCGTGTGCAAAAACTATTCAACTAGGTCAGGGAAAGCTTTAATTAATTAGTCATGTAACAAAGTTGAAAGTTCAATAGTTCCCAAACAGTATTTTCGTAATTAGGGCATGAGTTGCCTTATATAGACTATATAGCAAATATTGGTATAATGAACGTCGTAGATTTGGTAAACAGAAAAGCCATATATTAATACATTATATTAAATTTACTGATAGAAATAATGCATAGTTAGATAAGCTAAAATTTATCTATAATTGTTAACATTATTAAACTTATTTTTTTAATACAGCATTAGTTCTGAAAATAAAATTATCATTAAAACAAGAGTTATATAGCTCGTGACGCGAACAGCGGAATTGGGTCACAGAATGTGGAGATGCGGTCCATGTTAAAAAAGGACAAATTAAGTCGTACTTTAAAAATTCATAACTTTAAAACTACAACAGCTAAAAATATGATTTTGGTGTTATAATTCTTTTAAAAATTAGCTCTATTCAACTATGTCATTGGTTTATATTTTTTTTAAAGTTTTAATTTTGTTATCAAAGTATCTAGTATAGGTCACTGAGGTTCTCCAGGTCAACTTCAGTCTACAGCGCCATATTCAAAAGATTTCGATACTTATGTTTGTGTACACTTAATTAAATGCAAGTTTTTTTTTTCCTATTTTATATTTTTAAAATTGGGCGAGCGCTCCTTCCCAGAAGATCATTTTGCACATGGCGTGACATGGTCACACGCCAAACTCTTACGAATAAAACTCTGAGATTTTGCACACGGAAAATTATGATAATTTATAATGATGATTTTTAAACCTCAAATGAAAATATTCTTGTTTAAATACCTTCAAAATTCATTCTGAAAGTAATTCATTCTGAAAGTAATAAAAAATTTCCTAAGCTATTGTGCAGACACCCATTTCCAATACAAATTTAAGCAGTAGTCTTCCTTGTGATACCAAAGTTTTAACCAACAAAGTTGAATTACTTCAATGTTATAGTAATCAAAAGGCAGCACTTTAAGCATGTTTCTTTTTTCCCCCACCAATATTGGGTCTTTCTGAATTTTAATATAAATTAATGGAAACTTTCATTTTCAAATACTTCATATTATTGATTATTCTTAAGTATTGATGGTCAGATTTAGTTTTTGAAGCGAGTAATGCTCAGTAAAGAACAGGAAAGTTATCACACATTCAGGTCCTATAATTGGACTATTTACCCTAAGTACAGTGTTGGGATTTCCCAAAGTCATGTCACTGCGCTTAGGGTGAGACAACTCTTGGCAAAACCCATTCCATTAACCCAAAATATACTGACTTAGTGCATTACCCTACAGCTAAGTCTTAAGTTAGTGAATTGTAGTGAACTGTACACTTAGTGCAATACCCCTATAGCTAAGTCTAAAGTTAGTGAATTGTAGTGAACTGTAGGCCTACTGTACACAAAACTACATACCAGATAAACTTACTATCTGAGGATGGTTTGGCAGTACAGTCATTTGACACTTTCTGATTTCAGCCATTTTTTTTACCATTGTTACATCTTCTTCAATATTTTTGTACCTAAGCTTACTTAAAACCATAACCTATTATGGGCTACGGCCTTCTGTAGGCCTATATAACTAAGACATAATAATTTGATTAGCATTTTTAGTAGGCCTTCTTTTACACTTTAAGGTTTCCACAGTGTTGTTGCGCTCATGTGTGTACCAGTGCCATGGAACAAAGTTAATTTGGGCTTATCTTGTATCTAAGTATTGTTGTGGGCAGATATGAAGGGCAGATGAGAGTTGGCATTCATTCCATTTATAGCATTGTCTTGGCCTTGGTGCAGAGCAAATTTAATATCTTGGAAACAGTGCCAGTATTGGGCCAGTAAATGCTGAACAAGCTATTTTAAATGAATAAATGAAAATGCAGTAGATTTATATGCCTACAGTTCAAATCATTAGCACATTAGCCAATAGAAAAGTGCTGAATACTTTCACTAATTGAAAAAATTATCATTAATTTTTCTTTAGTTCTTATAATTTTGCTTGGTATCAAAATAATAAAAAAAAATTAAAGGTTTAAAAGCTTGCTTTAGTTTGCAAAATCTATTTAGCATGGACCTGCTCCCATTTGATTATTTATTGGGTTACTATTGTTCATCTGGGTTGGCTGTGGAGGCATGTTAGGTTGCTTATATTATACCCCAAAGCCAAAATTGATGCTTTTTAATTTTCACTTGATTTAATGCTTGTGTCATTCTTTAACACCATATCTTCTTTTCTTTTTTACTATGAAGACATTGGAAGCCACCCTGTTGGTATGGAGTTTGTACTGTGTAGCAATAGGCCTTTTGTTTGGCATCATCAAGGGAATTAACTACAAATTACATCATTTGTTTGACACTGGTGAAGCAGAAGAAGAATCACCCGCTGATAATCTAAACAGAACAGGATCTGGAGATAAGGATGAAGGAAGCAAAGGGTACATCTCTTAAATTGTGTAAAATGTATTAACTCACTCAATTTATAAAGAAAAATTTGGAAGTTCAGCAGTCCCTTGTTTATCACAGTTAATCAGTTCCAGACTCTACCACGATAGGTGAATTTCCGCGAAGTAGTATTTTTTATTTATAAATCAAATATTTGCGTAGTTACAGTGTAGAAAATCTTTTCAGGACCCTCTAAATATGGTTTTTAACATTATTAGAAACTCTGGGGGTGCTGGAATACATAGGCCTACAGTTCATATATACAGTAATTTTAATTGTAATACAAGGGTGTATTATTGACTGGGACAACCTACTGCATGCTGTATCTTCTTCACTATCTGGATCAACTTATCAATGAATACATTTTATATGCTTATATTTTACGTGATAGAGTGAAGCCACTAAAGTTGAAGAGGCAAAGGATAACTCTACATCTATTTAAGGGGGAGAGGTTTATTAATTAATCCTATCACTTTTTTTAAAAAAGATAATATTTTCCATCTTATATGGTAGGTTATACTTCAAAGTAATCATAGCATCATAGATACTTAATTATTAGTAGATTCTGTAATAGAAAGTATTTGTTCATAATGGCTAAAAGCCATCTTTTGAGGTGCTAGTCAATTTATTTTCTGTTAAAAAAAAAAAAAAATTTCAAGGCACAACTTTAGTAAGTCATTGTAAATCCAATCTAAAGTTTATTTTAAAAGGTATCTATTAATACCTGAGCCCTGTGCTGCAGCCTAGTCATCACAATTAATTTGACCTTGCATAATAAAAATTGTTCCAGTAATTGAGAAGTTGGGAAAGATTGAATGGGGGGGGGGGGGGGGGGGTGTTAAAAATTTATTTAACCCCTTCATTACCTCTGGTTTTAGGCATCAATTTTTTGCTGAATCAGCAATAGAAAACTTCAAAGAAAATTTGTTCGGTATTTTTCATCGGATTCGCTTAACTTCTCTATAGATTAACGAAGAAAGAAATATATAGCATTGAAATATGACGTCCACGTGACGTCCTTGGTATTTCAGAAAAGTTCTTTGCCTCTTTGTTATGACGACAATGGGATGTCCTTGGTAATTGATAGTTGGTGATCGTAACATCGCATCAACGTCAACGGTAGCGAAGTGGTTAAAAAATTTGCGTTAGTTATATCAAATTGCCGGACTAGTTAATCAATATGCCATTTTAAAGTATTATACTTATACAGGATAGGATTTGATTATGAGATCAACATTTCAGGAATTTATTTAATATCCCATGCTTTTAAAACCCTCTAAAATTAACATAAATATAGCAAATAATGGAGTTATTTTGGAATATTTTATAAATTCATATAAATTCATGTATTTCAGTGGGGGTGATAGTAAAGAAAATGAGTACATCGAGATGTCTAACTTTATGGGAACATTGCCTGCAGGAGGTGACCAAGACAGACCTCTTTCTACTGTATCATCACAATTGGAGATGGGAAAAGACTACTCTAATGAACCCTTGCCTTCACCTGTTGTAATGAAATTGCCTAAAGCAGGTGAATCTATAAAACGTCTGCTTTTGTCGATTTTGTAGTGTCTAAATAATGAAATGAATCGATTCCACAATTAATATTAAGACTCCAATAATGTTTAAAATTAGTGTTAAGATTTTAACTAAATCAGTGGTGAACAATGGCTCTAAACTATGATGAAATCAAATTAATTTTATAAAAAAATGGAAGTAAAATGCTTAGTTTTCTTGCTGAAATAAGTATGAATCTAATCTACAGGTATAGCACCACTAGCTGAAATAGATCCTGATGAGATCACAATGGGAGGTTTGTTAAGAATTTCAACTAAGCAGGACAACAATAGTAGTGGAAATGGTAGTGTCAAGCTTATTTCTGAGAATATAATATCTTATTTGATTAAAAAAAATTCTAGATGTTTTATGTTAATGGTTCAAAAGTCTGCTTATGGATAATATGCATTTGGGATTGGAAAAAAAGCATCCTTTTCATGTATTTGTAAGCTATTATTTTATACGTTTCATTATTCTTTTTGCTTTTTCTTTTAACTATTGGGCTTAGTTTTAAATTGGCTGTTAAATCATGATGACAAAATAATACCATTTATAGTGTCAATATAATAACAGTTGTATAATAACATGAAAATGATTGAAATAGATTTAACACATTATAAGTCTGTTAGTTCAGTTTATCACTAACTTGTTTAATTTTCCTGATTTTAAAAAAAACAGATTTGTTTTGTTTTATTTTTACTCGCTCCCCATTATTACTGTTCATTTAAAAAAAAAATAGCATGATGACTGTACAATATTTTAAAAATAATTTTGTTAAGAAGTATGAAGGACATGAAGAAATCTCAACACTTTTCAATACACTTCTAATTGGATCCGAAAAAGTTATTGAATAAATATTTTTCAAAGAAATGAACCTAAAATAACGATTTATATTCACGAACTACAGTTTTAAAAAGAATGCCCACCCAACATAAAACAGACACCCTTAACGAAAATTAGAAAAACATTTTTTCCCCCCCCCCCCCTCAGATGATGAGGACTCACCAGACCAGGATGATGACATTCCACGCACAATAACTACTCAGGCAGACATAGAGCATACACCTCTTTCATCTGCAACTGCAGAAGAACTCCATGAGCAGTCACCAGAGCCGTCCAAAGGTCAGGATTCTGTGGAGCTTGCCCTACATAAAGGTGGGGCTCTAGAAAACAACAGACTGATTGCAACAATGGATGGTGCAGACCGTCTCGATGAGAAGAATGATGGAACCATAGAAAATCTTGAAAATAATCCAGACTGTGGAAATGAAAGATTGGATGTTGCGAAAGAGATGGTTACAGAACTTTCTAATATGGGTAGGATCAAAAATGAGTCACATGTTTGCAATCAACATAATTCTGTTGATTCAAAGAGAGCTCCCACGCCAAAGTTAAGGTTGAGGAAAGAACGGAGAGCAGTCAGACGTAGCAAAAGCACAGTTGAGTGGAGTTCCAATGCTCCTAAACACTCTACAAGAGCAAAGTTATCCTCACAATCATTAAATATGCCAGGGACAACAAGCCATAGAGTTCCTGTTCATCACCCATCTACTTCTAGCAATAGTGACTGGTAAGTTGAATACTTCACTTTTATCTGTTTCTAAATCATTTATTTACTTCAAATGAAATTTAAATTGACTAAATCCTGTAGAGGCCTTACCATTGCAGGCCTAAAGCTGAATTTTCTGTTTCACCTTATTTTTATCATGGGAGAACTTCCTTTCCAAATTAGAACAATAGTTCTTATCACTTATGGTGAATTTTTTTAATATAAAATGGTTTTTATTTAAAGGAATATCTTATTTCCTAATGATTGATATTTAACGTGTACACATGGACTTAATGTTGTAGTCACAGATTGTCAATGATGGATTTACCTAAATTTTGGTTTTAACCTCCAGGTCTGATGTTAGTTTTGGGGAAGTTGAACTTCCAGACATGGCATCCACACCTGAGGGTCACGATGAACTCTTTGTATCTTTTGATAGTCATAAAGTGATTACAACCGGTGTTGGGGAATCTTCAGGCTCTACTGTAGTTGCTCAAGGACATCATGATCGTCCAGACAGTCCTCATCCCAACTCTATTCATTCAGTTCCTTATAGATCTCGAAGTAGAACATCGTCTTCCTCTTCTCCATTACATCAAGATGGTGGTCGTATTGTACCGTATGTTTATAACATCTGGCCACACAGAAGCCATGATGCTGACAGTGATTCACTTACATCTGGGGGTAATGTCTATTTTACATTTTTGTTTCATATTTCTTGAATCGTTAAAATTTCTTCGGGATTATCAAAAAACGTTAGGAACTCTCATCAAGTAATATAGCGGTTCTCAACATTTTTGGTGCCCTAACCCCTTGATAACATTTGACAAGTTGTGGTAACCCACAGCTAGGATTATATCCAGAAATAAAGAAACAGCTGTTGGAGGAAAGTTTGGGGGGGGGGGGGGTAAAAATGGAAAGTGATTTTTAAAAAAAAAAGTGAAAAAANACGGAACATATCATGCCTTTTTATGTAGCTGTAGTGACAATAAGAAAGTTGTCTGATAACTGTAAATAATAATTAAATTTTAAAATGAAGAGTGGTAAAAGTAAGATATTTTTAATTACACTCCCAATTTCTGAGTTCTTAAGTGAGCCCTGGGACATTAGCGACCCACAGGTTGAGAACTGCTGATCTTATAATGTTATTTGATAATATTGCTTTTTTATATACACACATATATATATATATTACCTATGGGATTAAAAATAATTTATGTTTATTTTAAATTTACTAGCACTAATATAAAATTTGAACCTAATAGCAATATGTCTTAGGTTGAAAGGTGAAAATCCTGATGGCTTGTAAATCTTTATTATTTTGTTATGACTCAATACAGAAACCATATATCTTATTTTCAGCATTATTTTGAATGTGTTCAATCTGCTAATTATTTAGTTAATTAATTCTTTTGTTACACTCATTAATATATTTCACAAAATATTAGAATATTTTGAAAGATATATTATTTTACTTGATGTTGTGGGTATCAGTAATTTGTTAAGGCAATATTAATAATTCAAAGTTTTCAGCTTGACAAAGGTTGGGAAGCACTGAAGTTAATTATGAATTTTTTTTTGTGGGCAGAATTACCCAGTTCTTTTATAAGTTTTCAATAACTGAAGTTTTCGGTAATTTACCACTTCAGCATCGGCCAAGAAAAAATCCAGTTGTTCCGGTTTGAAGGGCTATTTAAACAATTATTCTTATTGTTTCATTTCCGTATTTAAAGTTATTTAGCACAATACATTTAAATAATTATTTCTACGGTACTAAGTTTTCGATATGACAGGAAGAAAAAGAGGAGAGACTACAATAGTGCCGATGCACGAAGTGTTTGATATTGATCAAATAAGAAACGAAGAAGTATGGCGGCTGTCCACACTACTGCCGAATTTGTCTGACCCTAATTCAGCACTACGATGGTGTGTGCGTCGACGGCTCTTAAAAAATAGTATGACATGTGCTGTCTGCAATGGGCTGTGCAGGTTAAACAGATACGCTCAAGGACAGGACGGACTCAGGTGGGCCTGTGCTGCATGTAGTTATAGAAAATCACTACGAGAAGGCTCGTTCTTTGCTGGAAGTCACCTCAGCATCCAGCAAATTATTATTTTAGTTTACTGCTGGTGTTGATATGCCACAGTTGCAGATGGCACGCGAGGCTGACGTCTCAAATCTCACTATTGTGTTGGACTGGTCCAATTTTATGCGCGAGGAGTGCGAAACCTGGCTGGCTGCAAATTCATCTGAAATTGGGGGATTCGACGAACAAGGAGAATCAATTGTAGTAGAGATTGATGAAACAAAATATTTCCACAGGAAATACCACCGTGGACAGTGGAGAGAGGGTCACTGGGTTTTTGGTGGCGTGGAAAGAGAGAGTGGGCGCTGCTTTCTTGTCGAAGTGCCAGACCGACGTGCAACAACATTACAAGAGTGTATTGAAAGATTCATCCTTCCAGGAACACTTATTGTATCCGACGGTTGGGCCGCATATGCAAATATTAACCAAATAAGAAATGGGATATATGAACACTCCGTTGTGATACATCAACGAAATTTTGTTGATCCAGATAACGCTGATGTCTACACACAGAATGTGGAAAACATGTGGATGCGCGCGAAGCGCAAACTGAAAGGCAGTTTGGCACACGCCGCGAACTGTTCCCTTCTTATCTACATGAATTCATGTTCTGCAACCGTTTTCGAGGACATGATATTTTCAAGAACTTCATTCTCGCCTGGGGGAGAACTATGCATAATGTCATTTTTACACATTACATTGTTTGATTTCTTATATTTTAATTTTTAAAAAAAAATTAAATTGTTTTACATTTTCAATTTTTTTAAATTGTCTTGTGTTATTTGTTCTACTGTATATGTGCTGGAATGAATATGTACAACGTCGTAAAAACAAGATAAGAATAATTGTTTAAATAGCCCTTCAAACTGGAACAGCTGGATTTTTTCTTGGCCGACGCTCAAGTGGTAAATTACCAAGTTTTCATGTATTGAACAGTAAATATTAACACAATTTTAATCTCTCACCAACCAGGAGCTGACACAGGTTCTCACACGACTGAGTCTAGCAGCTCTGCCAATGGAGAGCCTGCATTAAGCAATATTAAACTACCTAATGAATTTGAGCTTACCACACCAAGTAGCCCATCAGCAGAGGATCTAGCTTTTATGAGAAGCCAGGGCGCCATTCCTAAAAAGATTCGATCTAGATCAGTCAGGCAAAATAATTCCCTGAAAGGTATATTTTGTAATTGTATAAAACTATTGACATTGAAAATGTCACAAACAAAGGTGGAATTAACTTTAAAATTGAAATGTCACAACTGTAGGTGGAAGTGGAAGTAACATTTAAGAAAATGCAGTGGATATACAATGATATATATATATTGTGTGTAGTAGTACTCTAAAGAAGAGGGGATAATGACAGGCTCAATTGCCCCTTTTTGCTTCTGTTGCTGAAGTATTTTACAGCTCTATTGGATATAAAAAAAGAAATTCCGCTAATTATCTAACAGGGGAAATGAAATGGTTTCAAAATATGGATAGTATATAAAGAGACTGAGTTTGAGCAGTGTAAAGGAAATAGTGGAACCTTGAAAGGAAAAGAAATTGTCCTTTTTCATTTCAAGCCTAAACATATCTTGTTTCAAATTTAAACATATAGCATGTAGCCCAATTGTATCTAGGAACTACAATTATATGTTTTTTCCACAATCAAAATTTGACACTTTTAAATGTGATATGGCCCAATTGAATTTAAGAATTTTTTAATCAATAAATTTAGATTAACCCTTCAATTCCATTAAGCCATATCATGTGTAGAAGTGTCAAATTTAAAAAAAAGAAAAAATTCTCTCTCTATCTTTAATAATTTTTTAATCAATATATTTAAATTAACCCTTTAAGATATTAAAAAAATAAGTTTTTATTGAAATTTGTTTTTAATTGAAGATTTAATTTGAAAATCAATTTAAAAACATTATTGAAACACTTCCTTTAAAAGTAAAAAAAAATATGTGATGTTGGACAATTACATATATTCTAGCAGAATCTACCAGCCCAGGATCAACTGATTTGTCGGACCCAGAGGAAATAAGGCGGCGTCTCATTGAAATCCTTTGGGACCCACATCAACACACAGAGGAGCTAAGACAGTTACAGCAATTTGTCAAAATGAAAAGTACATAGAATTTAAAAAAAAAAAAAATTATGTAATGAAAAATAACCAAATAAGTTAAAAGAAATTTTTTTAATGATATACAATAAAGCTATTTGCAGTAGCTACTAACATTTTTTTGCCATCAGGGTGCTAATTTCTCATGTTCATAAAACATGTGTCTCTTCAGCGTCTACAAACCTCTTAAAAAAAACAAAGATGGTTCAGCTATTCTTAGAATTTAGGTCTACTACCCTGTTGCTGCTACCCAACTAGCCTGTTCCTGCTACCCAACTAGCCTGTTCCTGCTACCCAACTACCCTGTTCCTGCTACCCAACTACCCTGTTCCTGCTACCGACTCTTATCTAGGACTGCTTTGGAGTTTCAACCCCCTCCTGCTTAACCCCGCTAATATTTAAAGAGATTTCCTGAAATCTTTCAAAGTTTTATTCATCTCAGCTTGAGTTAGTTGTATTTTGTGGAATGTGTGCTACATTTTTTTACTATTAACATATTTTTTGGAATGTGTGCTACATTTTGTTTCTATTAATATTTGAATGAAAATGTGTTCACCTCTGGAAAACATATTTCTTTGATAGAAAATCAGTTGGGTACGAGTGAAGGTAATTCAACTAAAGAAAAAATTGAAGACCCAAATGGTAAGTACAAATATCTTTATTTCATTGACATATAATAATCTGCTTACAGCATTCAAACAATGTTGGACTGACATCACGTACACCATCTTATACTGTCTTTCTTCTTCTAGCCTCATGTTTCTTTAAGCCTTTCTGTTAAAGCTTGGGTTTAACCGTATCATAGTGACCTGAGCTAGGTTTCTTCTATGTTTTTTCCAGCCAAATTGGGTGCCACAAAAGAAGAGGAGGGAAACGTAGTGCCAAAGAAGGCTGAAAGTCATGAAGATGACAAAAAGCCATCAACAACCCCTACAGAGTTTTCTGCTCTCTTGCCTGCCAATCCTCAGTTGAATCGGCCAACAAACAGGCGAGCCAGGTACATAGTGTTGCTTTGTATTTTCACAATGAACTCACAGCAACAGCAATATTTAGCATATTCATCCTAGTGACAAAGTTAGTAAACATTTGCTTTTGTTTGCTTCAGTGCTGTATGATATAATTATTTCGTTCTTCTTCTGAACGGCTAAAAAGGAGGAAACTTAAGAATCGGCCAACAAACAGGCGAGCCAGGTACATAGTGTTGCTTTGTATTTTCACAATGAACTCACAGCAACAGCAATATTTAGCATATTCATCCTAGTGACAAAGTTAGTAAACATTTGCTTTTGTTTGCTTCAGTGCTGTATGATATAATTATTTCGTTCTTCTTCTGAACGGCTAAAAAGGAGGAAACTTAACAATTTTAAGAAAACAATACATTCTCAACTGCCCCGCCTAGCAGCATTAGATTTTGACATATTTTATAAGAACTAGCACACTGCATTTGAAATCTATTTTTAGAAGTCATTACAAAAGCTGTACAATTTTTATACACCAGCAATTCTCCCCCAATACAGCTTGCGTTAGTTATTAGACTAATTTAAAGATAAAGGGAAAATAATTTTTTTTTGGACTGGCAACTACATAACCAAAAATTGATACTTAAGACTTTATCAGAAAATTGTTAAACAAAAAAACATATATCATTGTTATTTGTCACAGGCGAAGACGGGGTCGTCGATCTGTGCAACAGAAGAGAGGCTCTCCTCCATTGGCGGCGCTAAATATGATAGTGGGTGATGAAGGCCACCTAGCTACTTCTCATGATGATACAACTGATGGGGCAGTTCATTGGTTTCAAGATGAGCAGGGTACTTTTAGTTTTGCTACAGTTTGATTACTTTCATAGATATATATATACAATGCTTTATCATTTAAATGAATAATATATTTATATAATATTGCCAATCTTTAAAAAATTAATATACTTATGCGTCTCCAGCAACAGTTCATTTTATGTCTAAATTTTGATTAAATATATCTTCTACGCTGAACACAGGGACTTAAAGAGACCTTTCAAATTCATATGTGTAAAATTACAAATCCTATTTTTTTATTTCTAGGTAACTGGATGTCATATTCATTTGGAGAGAACAGCTCAGGTGTGGCCTTGAATATTGGAGATGTTAATTTGAATGCCACTACTAGTGCTCCAGTTGAGAGGAGACGACATCATGAACCAGACAAGTAAGTGATGTATCAGTGGATAGGGGTGGCTTATAATGTGTACATTAACCCATGGTATAAGTCATTCATCTTAATTGTTAAATTTTTTAAAAAGTAACTAAAACTGAAGCCTTACCTATTAAATAAGGGCTACGTCTCCTCCTATTGTTTGTTGCTTATTTTCTCATCTCCTTCAGATGGTCCTTGTCCTCAATAGCTTCCAATTCTACAGTCATTGTTGAAGAGTCCCCGCAAATTGAGAGTCCAGGCCCCCTGCATGACATTGAGAACCTCAGAACAATGGCGGGCCTTCCTTCTGAGACATTACAATCTTATGTTCAGTCCATGCTGCGTAGAAACCATGCTCCCTCCAACTCATCTACTGACAGTGATGCCACTCTCGCCAACACCCGTTCGGGTCGTGGGGCTCCTAAGCCAAAACATTTCTACAAGTTCTGGGTCTGGCCAAAGAAGCAGTTTATTAAAATTCACTTTGACCGCCTGGCTCTCTTAGCAGCATTAGATAGGTAAGTAGTTTCCTCAATTGATTCTCAGGTCTCTAAGTTTTTACAGAAGTAATAATGAATATTTTCAGCATTTCAAATAACTTTTAGTGCTTAGAAGCACAAACGTATATAAAATCCAAATAATTGCCCTTCTGCTGCATTATCTTTGGTAGAAGTGTCAACATATAGAAATATAGAACCTTACTAGGGCCAGTTGTACTAGCACCGATGGCCTTGAAGCAACTGCTGACAGCTTGTATGTACCTGCTGATTTAGCTTCCACTGAGTAAAGGAAACTATGTTTGGGGATAAAATGCTCTCAAGTTTATAGGTAGTTTTGGTAGTGGTTGAAGAATCAAAAGCATATTATGCCATAGTTGCAGAGGTGCAAAAGGATGTTGTGTTAGTCATCTGTGGCACCAGCCTTTGCCTTTAACCAAGCCCTTAAGCCTGTTTATCTGTCAGGGCTGGACAGAGATCACTTATATATATATGACTTGAGTGTGATTTGATCTTTCATACTTTTGTTTAAATCTTCTCATGCTCTCAACATTGTTTTAAAGATTTCTTTGATGTTTGTTTCAGCAGGCTCATTTCTTGATTTTCAAAACATGTATATCTTTTTTTTTTTTACCAGGAACATATCTGTGATAGAAAATGTGATATCCATACTTATGGCTATATGTGTTGGTGCCCTGGGTGCTCTTATGATCTCCTCAAATTTTTACCAGGATTTCTACTTACTGCTGTTCTGCTTTATCATGGCTGGTTGCCAGTATAGTTTATTAAAGGTAACTACAGAGTTAAATATTCTTAGAAGTTTTTCCTATCTACTATTTTTGTTTTGTTGTCTGAATATTTGTAAGTAAGCTGTCATCAAACCATTTCTAAGTGGTCTGGATGAAAATAATTTTAAAAACTATAGACCTGTATCTAACTTATCATTCTTATCTAAAGTCAATTGAAAAACTAGCTCTAAAACAACTTTTTGCTTACTTTAACGACCACTTTCTTCTCAGTCTTAATTAGTCGGCCTATAGGACTTTCCATAGCACTGAGACAGCTCTATTGAGAGTCAACAATGACCTCTTGCTCGCATTGGACAGCGGTGATATCTCCATTCTGATCCTCTTAGACATCAGTGCGGCCTTTGACACTGTTGACCATAAAACACTTTACAAAACCCTTGAAAATTACTTTGGAATTTCGGGATCAGTTTTGGCTTGGTTTAGGGCCTACCCCTCTGATAGAACGCAGGCGGTCGCTGTCGATGTCTGTCTCTCCGGCAGTGCTGACTTGGTTTACGGAGTGCCACAGGGGTCTGTTTTGGGCCCGGTTCTATTCACAATGTATACCAGGCCACTGCTCCTCTTGCTCAGGAGGCATGCTGTGGAGAGCCAGTCATTCACAGATGACATGCAGCTATACAAGCATATCCATCCATCTCTTGTCGATTCCGCTATCCGTATGATGTCAAGACATGGATGACACTCAGCAATTCGAGGCTTAACGATGACAAAACGGA
This sequence comes from Lymnaea stagnalis, assembly GCA_964033795.1. Taxonomy (NCBI): domain Eukaryota; kingdom Metazoa; phylum Mollusca; class Gastropoda; family Lymnaeidae; genus Lymnaea; species Lymnaea stagnalis. The sequence goes on along the minus strand of CAXITT010000012.1, from coordinate 1,406,591 downwards.
AGCACTCCTTATTCACGATCACAAATCATCCCCTAACTCAGCTCTCCCCTCTTTATTTCATTTAGGTAACTCCGACATACAGTTTACATTCTCCGCTAGGAATCTTGGTTATATTCTGTCTAACAACATGTCTCTCGATAATCATATCTCTCACATTTATCGCTCTGCATACCGCTATTCGTCAGATCAGCTCCATCCGCCATTCCCTCACGGTTAGAGCAACACAAACCCTAGTCTGTGCTCTAGTTCTCTCCCGTCTTGACTGTTGTAGCTCTCTTCTATCAGGTTCACCAAAACATTTCATTGAAAATAATAATAATAATAATAATAATGATATATTTTAAAATGTTTTGATATAGAAAAAAATGTTCTTAACTTTCATTTTCTAGATAAACTGTAAACTCTTTTTTAGAGGAACTTGTCAACACATTCTCTTTTTTTTATTTTACAGAGTGTTCAGCCAGATGCAGCTTCCCCAATGCATGTAAGTTCTTACATCTTTTATATATATATTTTTTTTGGTGAAAAATAGCTATGCAAGAACACTAAATATTTCTGGATGTTGTATTGATAATTGTTTTCATAGCAATGTAGAAATGATCCCTTGGACTAAACAATATTACAGATTAAAACTCCTCTGACTGTTGCTGTACATTATCAACTGTTTAAATTTGATTTTTTGAAAGTAAAACAAAATAATTTAACCTGACTTGGTTCATCACTTGAAAAGCAAAGTTTTTTGTTTTGTATAGATATTTTTATTTAGTAATTAAAGAAAAAAAACTTAAAAGTTTATTTACCTGAAGTACTATAACAATGATAAAACATTCAACTACATCAATCAAAATGAATATAAAGGTTATAATTATACTTCTATTAAACTTAGTAAAGAAGGAGAAAGCAAGCTTAACTACATATACAACACAAACAGTAACAATACTGAAACTCCAGCATCTTGTACACGTATGTGTATTTGTCAGCATCTTGAACACTGTAACACGACTACTCTGACATGGCGTGGGAGCTTATTTCTTATGCTGTGGGTTATGTCAGTAGTATGGTTACTTATGTTATGTTGATATTTCGGGATGCCGACTAAGGCTTCTTCATTCTTCCACTTATAATCCAGGCACGCAAATAAGAATACTGAATCCTGGTTAAACTTACAGTACTTTATTGAACACACTTTATATTGATAATATTAATAAATAATCCTTGCATGAATGTAATTTCACATATATATCTATAGTATTCCATCATTAAGAAAGACACGTCCTCACACTACTGTCAACTCAGCTCAACTGTCTAATCACACAGCTCTCACGCTACTGTTCTCTACTGCTCTGCGCTCAGCTCTCACTATCTCAGTCAACTCATACTTTATTACCAGCAAAGCGTGGAAAACAACCGCTCTGACAAAAACATAATTTTACTCTCCAAAAACGTGGAGTTCACATTTGCATCTCAAAAATACAATCCATTGATTGTCTCTCCTCGTGGAAAACATAGTCAACACAATTCACTGTTCACTCATGCTACCTCTCTGTTTTCATGTGAAAACATAGTCCGTTACATGCCCCACCCATCTGAAAAAATTTTGTGCAACAAAATTTTTGGCATTATATGTTGAAATAATGATAATGTCTCTTAGAAAATTTCAATCCCACATCTATCAATCAAATAAATGTAACAACATTAACATTTCATCATTATGAAATACAGGGCATTTGACTGTTAATATCACACATAATAGTGAATCATTTACCCTGGCAAAAAATTAAAAAATCACCAATGACAACCTCTTAAAATCCTTATATATGATAATGTGAAGTGACATTGACATCTTAATGAATAATAAACACTGCAAAATGAATGTAACAACCTTAAATTTTGCATTAGAAGATTTACAATTGGTTAAAATCTGATATTCATTTACAAAATTGATATGTACAAGTCTATTTTCAAAAAAATGGTTGAATGTGTATTTTAATGATCTTCATGCTCAATTTAACCTTAATGTTATTGTCATTGTCTATGAAAAAGTTGATGACCAAGAATGTAAACAATTTATAAATTAGTTCTGTGTAGACAATTACCATATTTGAAAAAATTTTGCTCTTAACAGCTAATAGTTGTTTTATTAGAAAGTGTTATGCTAGGTTAGCTAAAATGGAATGTTAAGTATTTCTCCGCACTGAAGAAAATGACAATTGTGATCTGTTATCTCTTTGTCTGTCTCTTTCCATAAAATTGTTATATGCAGTTGTGTAATGTTCTTCTTGAAACTTGTTTTCTCTGTGTTTGATTTCATTTTTGAATTTTTCAGCCTGTCTATGGTGTTGATGAATATTTCTTGAATTGAGTCTAAAAATGTGTTTTGCCCTGTCTGATTTTTGTTCTGTATATGTTTTATTAAGAATTCCTTTATTATGTTGTCTATGTATTGGATTCATGTTAAAATGTCTTCCTCTTATCCCTTCTGTTATTAGATCCTTAGTGTTATTGCTTAGTTCTTTTATATTGCCAATAATTAATGGACAAACTTGATTATCCATTACAACTGCTGTTACAGATCCTGTCAACCATGGACAGTCTATGTCCACTACTGCTTTATAACATTCAACTTTTGTGTTATTTGCTAACATGACTGTGGTTTTTTCAGATATATGGTCTTTAGGATCAATCAATTTTTTGTCAACTACTATTGTTGTACAACCTGTGTCTCTTAGACACTGAACAAGCTGGTTGTTTACATAAGAAGGAAAAAATTGTAAACTTCCTTCACTGTGACATGCGCTAGCTAGAGTTTCATGTGGTTTGGTGTTTTGTCTACTGTTAGTCTGATTGGAATTATATCTTTGATTTTTATATGGTTGTCTACTCCTATTTGCACTGTTGTATCTAATTGGACTACTGTTGGGTGATGTTCTCTGATAGTATTGTTGTGAATGTCCTAAATCTCTATGTAATTTCCTACACTCATATTTTTTGTGACCTGGAATGCCACAGTAGAAACATTTGTTGTTGTTTGAATAATTAGT
>CAXITT010000012.1:1354598-1403465 GCA_964033795.1 Lymnaea stagnalis | reverse complement strand
CACTCATATTTTTTGTGACCTGGAATGCCACAGTAGAAACATTTGTTGTTGTTTGAATAATTAGTATATGGTGTCTGGTAATTGTTTTGATGACTTTTCTGAAATTTATTGTTTTGCCATCTGGCAGGTAGGCTGTGGTATCTTCTGTTTTGATATGTGTTTTGTTTTTGACTGTCCCTATCACTGGGTGTATTTCTAATAGAAGCCAGTGTGCTGTTTCTATTATCTAGCTCTTCATTGGGGTGAGCATCTTTAAATGTTGTGATTGAGTCAACTAACTCACGCTCATTTTTAATCTTTCTCTCTTTAAGGAATGAAAATAAAGAGACTGATGCATTTCTTAATATTTTGTCTATGATAAACATATCTAGTAATGCCTTTGGATCATTTAGGTCAATTTCAGTTAATTCAAGCCATTTGACAAGATTGTCTCTAATATTGAATATGGTGGTGTTAGGGTCTACTTCTCTCTCTAGTCTTATGTTGTGAAAATTTTTTCTATAAATGTCTTCTGTGTTTCCATAAAACTTTAACAAAACTTTCTTTATATAGGTATAATTATTCTTTTGTTCTTCACTAAGTGAATTGATAATGCTTAGGCTTTTCCCTGATAATCTGCTCAATAAAATATTAGCCCAAGTCTCTTCTCTATAATTGTAAGACTGACAGATGCCCTCAAATTGTGACAAATAACTAATAATTTCCTCTTTATGTTCATTAAATTCTCTAAATTTAGGTTTGTATGTACTATTAGTTTCTCTATTGCTTGTTGATGGTGTATGCTGTCCTGATTCTATCCTAGCTCTTTCTAGTTTTAGCTCTTCTATTTCCTTTTGTCCTTTTAAATTTAGTTCATCTATCTCTTTTTGTCCTTTTAATTTTATTTCCTGTTCTTTTAATTTCATTTCTTCTATTTGTTTAAGGTCGCTTCTCTCTAACAGTCTAGCTTCTCGGTCTTTGTCTTCTTTCTGTTTTTGACTATCTCTCACCTGTTTGTCCCGTATTTTGTCCATTTCTCGAGTTACGAAGTCGGCTAACTTCTCCTGCTTCAAGCCAAGCTTCTCACCTACTTCTAATAATTCTAAGTACTCTGCCATTTTTAGTTATAATGTGAGTAACTAAAATTATATTGGTATGTATCAGTATATCAGTTATCTCCTTATTCTTTAGTTATCAATTAAAATAGTTCACAATATTTCATATATTTACATGTTAATGAATGTATACACAAATGCAAGTTGATACATGAATTATGAGTTATAAATAAGTGTAAGAAAAATTTAAATAATTAAATTGTCTACTTCACAACATAAATACAGATATGTAGACGTTTACATGAATACAAATGAGACAACAAATACAAAAGTACTGTTTAGTTTATAGACCACAAGATAGTAGAAAATATGACAGTAGGTTGACAATATGTATGACAATGACAGTACAAATAGTACAAATATGACAAGATATACTAAAAAACAACAGTTATGACAATGTACAAACTAGACTTCACAGCTAACATAAAATTATCCTACAGTGTTATAAATAGGGCCAGAAGAAACCTTTACTGTTTTAATAAAAAAAACTTCCCTAGGAAAGATAACACCGTGGATATTCCTAAAGTATACTCTAAAATTAAACTTATATTATACAGAAAAAGTAAAAAATTTACTTAATCTAATTAAGTATTCTATAAGTAGATTTTTAAAGTCTTAAATTATATACAATACATAACACATAATATTAATATACATAAATACCAAGTGAAAGTGTCCAAAAGAAATCTGTAGTTGGTCACCTCTGCTCCTCTGTGACGCTATGATCTCTGTGTAGTCGATAATCCTTCTATGTAGAAAGTGTACTTGGGTAAATACTCCAATGCAAAAGTTATATAATCCAATGAAAAAGTTACAACACAAACTGCTTCATTGTTGGTCTTGTAATATGTAGGCTTACAGTAAATCTTTGCTACAGTTGTAGATAACTTGAAAATTTTCCTTTGTGCTGATTGTTCAGTCTATTATTATTTACCTCTTTGTAGTTATTCTAAAATAGATTTCTTGCTGCTGTGTTTCTCCAACTGGGTGTGTTCACTCCGCTAAGTAGGTTAAATAGTTGCCGTGTACCAGTTGACTGTTTGAACTCTGAACTCTGGAGACTGTGACTGACCTCATTTGTCGGCTAGCTCTGTGTGTAGTGAACTCGTCTCGGACTTGATTGATACACGGTCGTAATGGCGTTCGCTGTATTCTTCCGCTCGAATTTTAAATTATATCGTTGTTACTCAATGTTCTGTAACACATTTCTGACACTTCTTTACAATATTTGTAACGCATCGTCGTTACACCGCTTCTGACACCATTTGTAACACGACTACTCTGACATGGCGTGGGAGCTTATTTCTTATGCTGTGGGTTATGTCAGTAGTATGGTTACTTATGTTATGTTGATATTTCGGGATGCCGACTAAGGCTTCTTCATTCTTCCACTTATAATCCAGGCACGCAAATAAGAATACTGAATCCTGGTTAAACTTACAGTACTTTATTGAACACACTTTATATTGATAATATTAATAAATAATCCTTGCATGAATGTAATTTCACATATATATCTATAGTATTCCTCTGCGCTCAGCTCTCACTATCTCAGTCAACTCATACTTTATTACCAGCAAAGCGTGGAAAACAACCGCTCTGACAAAAACATAATTTTACTCTCCAAAAACGTGGAGTTCACATTTGCATCTCAAAAATACAATCCATTGATTGTCTCTCCTCGTGGAAAACATAGTCAACACAATTCACTGTTCACTCATGCTACCTCTCTGTTTTCATGTGAAAACATAGTCCGTTACAAACACATAATACATTCGTTTGTCAAATGTGCATGGCTCCAACTGACATGTATTCAATGTGAAAACCAAGATATTTTGCAGTTGTTGCACATGGGTCTCTTAATTGAGTAAAAAGTTAAGCATTATTTTCACTGGCAGGTAGCTGGTAGTGAATGGGGTTAATTTCGAAAAAGTTGACATAGTAATTTGAGAGAGTTTTAATAAGACAGCACCATGTAACATGTATGCTGTCTATTTTACAAAACTTTGTCATTTCTGGAAAGGTGCTCAATCGACGGAAGGGGAAGTATGAAGGACCAGAAACTGAATATGACTTTTGTCATAGACTGTATATTCTTATAAAAAATCTGAATCCTCATAAAAAAATGGGCATAACGTTCCACAATAAATTCTCTTGGCTTGCATATGTGGCTCCGTCAAGTGTTGTCCAACCTGTATACTGAACACAAATGCACCTATGCAATTTAAGAATCTGCGAAGGACATATGGCTTATGCTCATTTTCAAGGATGCTCTTCTTAGACTTTGTAGTGGAGAATACAGCACCTGCTGGAGAACACATGCATGATTCTGTATCGAAACAGTTACGGGTCAACCGTGCCTCCAGTACACTTTCAGAATTTTTGTAACAATAGGTCCCATAACTTGGTTACTATAGTCTCTCTTTTGTAGCTGTTCTGCTAGCTTTTTCAAACTTGTTGCCCCTAAACTACCACTTATGTAGTATTGAAAATAATGAACTAAAAGTACTTTTTTACCCATTTCCTATTAGAACTGCTCAACATATTTTCCTTTCACTACTACGAGTACAGGGTGGCTGGAGCTGTGCACCGTTTACAAACGGATCTATGCATTCAAGATGCACGAGTTTCTGTACTGTTAGTATTTATGCATGCTGTATTTATTTTGTAAATTGCAATACTTAATTATCATATCATGAAATGTAATACTAGATTAAAAATATACTTATTCACTGTGTTTTCTACAGGGCTACAACCGTCTAATTGTGTTCAGCCGTCCATTCTACTTTTGTCTGTGTTGCTCAATAGTCCTGCTCCTGGACTACGGCAGTCATACAGTCCACAATAATCCCATCTATCTTTATGGCATTCCATTCACAATTTCCTCAGCTCTAACATTCCTCAGGCACTTTTTCAAGAGTAAGTATTTTTGAGCCTCAGTCTTTTTTTGCCAGTGCCAATAAATTTGATTTTAAACATGAAAGAAGCTTCAAAGATTTGAGTAAAAAAATACAATTTTTGGTACCCTTGATAGCTGATCAACCAACTAGATGCCATTTCAAACTGTACTGGCTTTATGTTTCAAGGCTAAAAACTGAAACTTTCCACCTTAGCATTGCACGTCCCAATCTTAAATATTTTATAATTGTAGGTTTCATAAACTTTTCATGCAAATCCAATCCAGGTTTTCATCCTTTAAAAACTACAAATCTTGAATGCGTTCAGTTTGTTTAGCCATGGCATTTTTTTTCTTCTCCAGTATTTATTCTGTTTTTCCCCTTGCTTTTTACGCTGGGACTCTTGCCTCAAGTAAACACCTTCCTTATGTACACGCTAGAGCAGATAGACATGCATATATTTGGTGGGAATGGTAAGTGTACAGATAGACATGCATATATTTGGTGGGAATGGTAATTGTACTTTTATTTTTATGCATATTGTTCTTAAAGATAACATCAACATACTTAGGTTTTAAAAAAAATGAGTATTTAAGTATTTGGTTTAACTCACATTAATTAGTACATTAAATTTACCGGAATAATTGAATTAAAAAAAATAAAAAATTATGTTTCCATTTCAGCAACCACAAGTTTAATGACTTCATTCTATTGTGTCTGCCGTAGCTGTTTTTCCTTGATTGTTTTATATGGGTTTGCATATGCTTCTCTTAAGGTGGGTGATGTAATATGTACATATTGTTGTAACCTTAATGACATATTTACTTACAATGTTTACCTACTGAAATCTGAAAATTAAAAAAAAATATCTTAACTTAACAATATATTTGTTTTATTAATTATAGATAAATGTGGAAAGGGTGTTAAGAATTCCTTCAGATAACATTTAATGCATTAGGATTATACAAATGATGATCTTTTTGATTACTTACATCTTAGGAGATTGGTGGTAATGAAAAAGATCCAGCTCAGAATGTGCCTTTTTCTATATTGTGTGGTCTGATAGTTTCCATGGCCTACCATCTGAGTAGGTCAGCTAGTGATCCTAATATCTTGTGGTATGTACAGTATTGCCGTAAATCCTTAAATATTAGTGGATGAATTATGAGAAAAAACATTAATTTAAAAAAAAACGGTGAAAAAAATGTTTACGTTTTTTTAAGGACACTTGTTAGTCATCTTAAAAATATTTCCATGAAGTTTAAATTGGTGCACCAAGTCTCAGTCAACTTTCATTCTTGTAGCTTGCGTCATCCAGGTAAAAATGTTTGAATTCAGCTGACTACAATTGTTTCAATTCCAGGATGTTGTTAAAAGGCCTTGTTGTAAAGGAGAAAAAAGCAGAGGCACAACTTGAAAAGACTAGTCAAGGGGAAACTCAGGAACTTGTTGATCCTTTGCCTGAAAAATTACAAATTTGTTTAGTGAGTACTGATCCTTTATTAAGAAGCAGTTATATAAATGGGTAAACTTCTGGCGAAAACACATTTAATATTTCCATAATTTTTCCCTTCAAAAATACATTTTATTTTTACTGCAAACCCAAATATGTCACAAATACAAAGCACATAGCAACAGCTACACAATTAATCTCAACACAAAGCACGCATCCATGGAACAAATCATATATCATTTAACTGAGTGATTTTAATTATTTGCTATACCAATTCTTACTTGGTCAACTCGAGTTTCCCAGTCATTATATTTAGAATTAATTGTGGCATGGATTGTGTTCTTTACTTGGTCAACTTCGGTTTCCCAATCATTTCATTTAGAGTTCAACTCCCAATTTAGAGTTTTGAAAGAATTCCAAGTATCTACTTGTGTCCACTTCTCAGGTTCAGCGTCTGCAGTCAGATGCAATAGTCTGTACTGCTGTCACCATCTTGACATTTGCTGTTCATGTGAGCACAGCCTTTACAAGCCCAGCCCTTCAGGCAAGTTACTTTGTGTTATCTTCCTATGTTGACATACACCAACATTTGAGCCTTTGCTTAAATTTTGTATTATTCCTTAACGAAAATAATAGGAAGCGTTATGCATACAGGCTTTGCTAGTATACTCTTTCCAATTCAAAGCAGGAAATGTTCACTGCAATAAGATGTTGATAATCCAGACTTATTCTGGTCTGACCCCATCCTAATTATCAACTTATTGGTAGTTGTGACTCTGTATATAAACATGTGTTGCAAATTTTGACCCTGTGACGTGACAAAGGTTACTTTTACAGCAAAGACTATGAAAGTGTTCATGTTTTTACTCATGTTAAGTGATGCCAATCGGTTCACTTAAAAACATGGTGTTATTCTCAGTCGGCAGAAGAAAAAAATTATGATTAAGCAATCCTGATTTTTGTCGCTCTGGATTTATTACTATTTCTGGTTTATGGACTTCTTACAGCATTTAAAATTATTGATGTGAAACCAAGGCTGCATAACAATTTACTGTAAAACTGAGGCAACTCTGGCTAATAATAGACTCTCAACAGCCCTGTGGTGAACCCACATTTTATTGAATACAGTTTTCATATTCTTAAATTGTGGATAGTTTTTGTGATTGAGCCGACACTGCCGAGTGCCGAAATAAGGAACTTAGGAAGCCAATAATAAAAGAGTCTGTCTATTATCTTGTTTTCTCCAGCCTGACCTTAGTGATGTCCTCTATTTGATGGCAGCCAGTGTTGGTTTTCTAGTGCACTACATCATTCCTCAGACTAGAAAAGAGATGCCATGGCTTTGCTGTTCCCATCCATTATTGCGCAGCAAAGAATGGATGTACTTTGAAGTGAAAGGTAAGTTAGAACCCCTATTGGGTTTATCAACATAAAAAATTGCGATTCCTTAGTAATGGAACAAATCCGATGCGCCCGAAACGCGCCGTTTTTTTTCCTTAGGCCTATAGTCCGTTCGTTGCTGCCAAATCCGCCCGTTTTGAGGTTGTTTAATTCGTCGCTTAGCTAAGCAGAAATCTGTTGCTCATTGGTATTGATAGTTCTAACGTAAGAAAGCCTTGTTGTTGGCATTTATTTTGATACCAGTTTGAACGGTGTGTGTCAGGGGCTCATTTTCTACAATTTTGTTTAAAAAGTCTTGATTTTTTTGCTGAAAAAATGGCTTTCCAAGCCTTGGATAAAATTTTGTAAGAACTTAGGCCTAATGAAGCTTCACTATTTCATGAGTCTAGCAGCGATAGTGAAGAATCTGATATAGACATTAATTTAAATGACGCTGCTAGAGATAGTGATTCACTTGAAGAAGATAAAAGTAATAGTAGACTCATCGATGACAATGGACCTATCAATTCCACTCCAACTGATTAGCAAGATCATGAGTGGTCTGGGAATTTTTCACAAATCAAAGTCGGAGGGTCTCTGAAACTGTTGTTAGGTGCAACGCTTGCTTAATTCATTTATTTTTTAAATTTTATTTTCTTGCTTCTTGTTTATTTTCTGTAAAATAATTAGATAAGAACCTTCATTTAAAAATGAAGTTATGTCCCCTTGCTCGGGCGCTGGGAGTAGAAAAGGCTGAATAGGCTTGGACTGTAAAGGGTTAAGATATCTGAAAAAAATTGTTAACTGTCAAACTTATTTGTTCCTCATTTCAATGCAGAAACCCCGAAAGTGATCTGGATAGAGCAGCTGTATCTGGGACTAAGGTTTTTTGAGAGAAACATTATGTACACGGTGGTTTGTCTCTGTGCTACAACTACATCTGCTCCACGCATAGTGTACAAGTTTGGAAATCTGTGAGTGTAATTCTTTGATTTTTTTCAATAAGTTTAGAAAATCTGTTAAGTTTCTGTTGTAAGATCATAATAAGTTTTTTTTTTATTAATGTGCATGAGGGTTAAAAAACAAACACGATTGTTAAATATATAATCTTATATTGTCGATGGAGTCTTATAATGTTCATTTATGATGTACTGTTCCTTCCCAAGAAAAACAAATAATATTTACTATTTGTGTTCATGCCATTAAATACTTATTTTAATCAATTTGCTTATCCATAACACAAAAAGTTGTTTAATGCCTAGTTTTTGAAATTTCTGAATCCTCCATCCATCACAGTGCTGGTCCTTTAATCATCTTGGTGTGCAGCTTAAAGATGTTGCGCTTTGCCTTCTCTGACACTCCCAGACAGTACCTCATTATCGCCTTCACATATTTCTTCTTCAAGTATGACTTCCGGTCGTCTTCAGAGACCTTCCTCATTGATTACTTCTTTATTTCTATTATGTTCTGTAAAGTAAGTATGCCAAAAGCTTTTGATTTCTATTAAAGTAAGCCCAGAATTACTGAAAAAATAATTGTACAATATAATTTGTCACATGAGTATTCCAACCCTAGTGATGCCACAGAGCATAAGACAAAACGCTAAAAGCAATTACTTGACATTATATATAAAGTACTGAAAAGATCACTTATAAAATCAATGAGTTCAGCAATCAAGTAATTAAGTAAAATGTTGATTTGTTCCATTTCCAGTTTTGTGATTTCATGCTGAAACTGAGCTTCATCATCACATACATCGCCCCTTGGCAGATCACATGGGGTTCTGCGTTTCATGCGTTTGCCCAGCCGTTCAGCGTTCCACGTATCCTTTTCTTAATTGATCTTCAAAGCAATGAAGCTCATTTATTCCTCTTTAAATCCATAGTAGGGCTTTAAACATTTTCGTGGGAAGTATGCCAACCTGGTGTGTTCCTTTCTGAATTTGCTTAGTCTTTTTAAATCCTTAATATTAACTTCGCTTATGTTCATGTGTTTTTGGAGGCAAAATCTTAAAAAGTTTAATTGACCCACTCCCGTCAACCTATCAGGCTGAAATGTGGCATATGGACTCGTTGCTGTTGAAAAAATATTTCAGCCCAACCCCCAAAAATCAATTTTTCCTGTTTTTCAAGGGGAAGATGAATGAAGTATTATTTGTACATGGTTGCGTGATTTGATGTTGAGATCAAATGCATGTGCTTTGTATTTGTGACGTATTGTGGTTTCAATATATTGTTAGTCTGTTAGGATTTATATGAAAAACTTTGTTGTTAGGGGTTGTTTAATTGGTGCTTAGAAATCAATAGTTGTGTTTGTGATTGATTGAAGAGTGCTTAGAAATCAATAGTTGTGTTTGTGATTGATTGAAGAGTGCTTAGAAGTCAATAGTTGTGTTTGTGATTGATTGAAGAGTGCTTAGAAATCAATAGTTGTGTTTGTGATTGATTGAAGAGTGCTTAGAAATCAATAGTTGTGTTTATGATTGATTGAAGAGTGCTTAGAAGTCAATAGTTGTGTTTGTGATTGATTGAAGAGTGCTTAGAAGTCAATAGTTGTGTAAGAAAAAAGCATCATAAAGCAACCATATTAATAGTTACCGCTGACTTACAATTTATGCTTATAAATTACAAAGAATCATACGACAATGATTAAAAGTTTTGAACACTTGGACTCTTACGGCTTCCCCCATTTTTAAGCATTTCTTTGATGATTTATGTTTTGCACACCTTGCCAGAGTCTGACCTTAACTTAGCAATAGTACTTGTGAGGATCAGTAAATTATTTTTACACTGGCTTTGAAAATGTACAAATCTTAACTATACCACCAGATAGTGCCATGTTGTTCCTTCAAGCTAGTGTTTCTGCCATTTTTTCCACACCATTGAATCCATTTTTGGGTAGTGCCATATTTTTTACTTCTTATGTCCGACCTGTCAAATTCTGGGAAAGGGATTACAAGTAAGTTAAAAGATCATTTCTGCTAGTATAAATGAAGTCACTTTATGATAGTAAAAAAATGCTAAACTAAAGGATATGAATTAATTATTGTCAGTAATTCAATTAAATCATGCACTGTATCCTGGATTCAGTTGTTTATATGTTCTAATTTTCACCCTTAAAAATAAATCTCTTTTATTTTATTAACTTAATCAAAAGGACCACAAAATTTTGTTTTCATTTGCAGCACAAAACGTGTTGATCATACAAATACAAGACTAGCATCACAACTAGAAAGAAATCCAGGTGCGCTACTGAATGGTTCAACTCCTTTATTAGTTCACTTATGCCTCATTTACTATATTTCCTATAAAAAGATATATTTTGGTGTTTTCTTTGCTTTTTTTTTTTTTTTTCTTTTTTTGCTAGAGATTTGGTTACATTGAGCTTTTTACAAAATAATGTGCCACCATTATGCTCCTTAAATAACAATTTTAAGAAATCCAGGTGCGCTACTGAATGGTTCAACTCCTTTATTAGTTCACTTATGCCTCATTTACTATATTTCCTATAAAAAGATATATTTTGGTGTTTTCTTTGCTTTTTTTTTTTTTTTCTTTTGTTGCTAGAGATTTGGTTACAATGAGCTTTTTACAAAATAATGTGCCACCATTATGCTCCTTAAATAACAATTTGCTAAAATTATTAAATCATGAAAATTTGCCTTCTGTGTACATGTCTTTTTTTCACTTGCTGCTCATCAGGAGCTGATGACAATAATCTGAACTCAATCTTCTATGAGCACTTGACTCGTTCCTTACAACACAGCCTCTGTGGTGACCTCCTCCTGGGCAGATGGGGCAACTACACACAAGGAGACTGTTTCATCATGGCCTCTGACTACCTGAATGCCCTTGTACATATTATAGAAGTTGGCAATGGACTTATTACATTTCAGCTCAGGGGCTTGGAATTCCGAGGTAAGGAATGGTTCTTTTTTCCCCTTACAACTTAAGTATGGACTGTTTTCTTTAACAACAAATATTGTAGAAAGTTATTTGATGTTCATCTCTTTGATTACTTTACACTGTAACAAACCAGCAATGCCCAACTAAACTAAAATATGGATTTTCAAAGCTTTCATTCAGAAATTTAAGAAATGAACGTTCCAAATCAGTGCTCACAGAAAATTTCAGATTAGCTCTTCAGTATCCAGTACCGTACCTAATGTAACAAAAAGATTCAGTGGGAAATTTCAGTTGCAAGTAATTTTTAAATTTGTACTAACTTAATTTGTGCTACTTTCAGGTACTTATTGTCAACAGAGAGAGGTTGAAGCCATAACAGAAGGTGTTGATGACAATGAAAGTAAGGATTTAGTCAAAAGAATTAATAGCATTTTGTCAACACTTTTGTAACAATGCTTCAAGTGGGAGGCTTTTTATTATCATTAACACCTCTGTTAGGAAAAAGTGTCGTACTAACCTATTCATTTGCTGTGGGGATATAAAATTAGAATTTAACCTATGTTTCAAAGTGAATGCATTTCAGATTGATACTTTGAAATTGATAGTTTCCAAAACATAATTTTTTTTCTAGAAAGTTCAGATTGTTAAAATTTTGTTAAACTTAAAAATAGACTTGAGTTTCTGTTTTTCTGTGTAAAGGATCAAATGTTCAAAGCACACATTTCTATAGTTAGCTTTTTTTTCCCTCCAGGATTCTGTTGTTTTGAGCCAGGCCATCTGCCTCATTTTCTGTCACTTAATGCAGCATTCAATCAACGTTGGCTGGCCTGGGAGGTTGTGGTGTCTAAATATATCCTTGAGGGTTACAGCATATCAGATAACAGTGCAGCCACCATGCTTCAAGTCTTTGAGCTCAGAAAAGCTCTAATTACATACTATATTAAGGTATTCAATTTTGGGCTTTTAAAATTTAGACCTTTCATTTAACAACTGACTTTGGTAGCTGATTAAATAAAATGGATGACTTTTGGGATGAGGCACTATAGATGATTGACCAATTCCGGTGTCCGTCCTACCAGGAGACAGTACTGTCATCAGCCCTTCATCGGGTTAAAAATATCCCTGATGCCTTCAGGTCTTGTCTGAGTGACAATGGCGACAGGACCAAAATTATTCTCACGTATCACTTTCACAATCTCATAGCCAAACATGTTTTCCTTAAAAAAAACTGTGCCGTTCTCCTTGCCGACCCTGACACCCACAACATTTTTTAGCCCCCACATCTCATTGTGTTTAGAAGAGATAAGAATCTATGAGATCTCCCTTTGCAAAGCAACATCTGTGTACCCCTCCCACTTTGGGACAAAGCCATGTGGACGAAGTTGTTCCCTTCCCCAAGGGTAGTTTTCAGATAAGGGAGGGTTTCATTTGCCCTAACCACAATGTTATCTTTGCCATTGTTTGTACCTGATGACATATGGCGTATCTTGGGTGAGACTGGGCTGAGCCTCTCGGAAATATGTACTAAAAACCTTCAAAATATTGTGCAAGATAAACAGTGCCTATCTCAAAAATCTTCAACAGAAGCAATCACAAGGGCTCTGGTGACCCGGCTATCACCGCCATTGAGTCTTGTATCAACTTGGCCGGTAGGGTAAATTTAGAGAACTAACTTATTCTGACATGAGACCTTGAAACCATATGGCATGAATGTTATGTTCTCCTTCCCTGATTAAATACCCCCCCCCCTCCCCCCGTTTTCCTTGTTACAATAAATCACCATGTACTTACTTTTCCTCTCTTCCGCCCTTATTACCTATATTGACTTTCTAACCTACTAATAGTCTATTGAAATCCTCTTGAATTCCTCTCAGTTGCTTCATTCAGCTAAGTGTTTATTTCAACTTTCCTAGTGTTTTTACTGTTGTTTCTTCTCTGAAGAAGGCTCCCTGCCAACAATTTTGCTGTTTTGTTGCTTCTTTTTGTCAGGTTTTCTCATATTTTGTTTGACTTATTTCCTTTTATCCAACCTGATTGCAGTTTCTCCCCTTATCATCATAGCTGATAAAATACAAAGTTAACATTTTAAGATGTGGATCATTTTTATATTTATAAAAAAACAAAAACATGTACAGTTTCTCTTAAAAAATACAAATGTTGTTTGAACAATTACCTTTTCTTGCAGAGCATAATTTATTACACTGTTCGCTCGCCAAGACTGGAAGAATGGACGGAGAACCAAACCATTCAACAGGCCCTTGAGGCGATGAGTGACGACAGTTATGTTGACCTTGACCCAACCTTTAACCTGCACATTGATGAAGATTTTGATTTCCGACAGCAGGGTATCTCTCGTAAAAGTTTTTGTCAAACATATTTGACGTGGATTCAGCACTGTGCGAATCGTAGAGACAAGGTAAGTCATTGTATTTAACAGTATTTAAAACTTGGAGCGCGTGCATGCCAATAACAAAAATAAAAAAATAAAATAAAACCATATTCATATCATGGAAATATCAATATGTTTAAATAATAATAAAATAAATATTATTTATTAATTTAATATGGTTTAAATTTTAATACATTTAAGCTTTGAAAATATAGAGTTACCTCAGATGCCAGTGTTTGTTGGACATCAATCAAGTCTATTTAAAATCTTAATTTATTAAGTTTGATTTCAATTTTGTCTCTTTTATGGTATGATAAGGATTCTGACAATTCATTTCTTATAAAACAATTCAAATCACTTTTAAATTTCAAAGTAAAATGAAATTTATGAGTTATCCTTTAGTTACCAACAATTTCCACATTCACTCAATAACAAATTGTGCCACTGATTCTGTCTTATTATTTTAATAATTGGGTGATAAGTGGTCTAAACTTAGTCAATCCCAAGCTACTGGAATCTAGTTCAATCCCCAGCAAAAACAAAAACATCACCAGCAACTCGGGTAGGTGGGACACCTTAACCTGGGATGGCAACTCATCTAAGAGAAGCAAACTCTGAAATAAAACCCGGAGATTGAGTCCCGTAGGTGTTATGACATTAACATGATGATTAATTCTGACAACTCTGTGACATAGAACACATAAAAAGCACAGTGAAACACACTGGACCTGCTGGTCACCAGTTGCATCCTGGTCTATTTCCAGTTGTCTTGACTAAGTCTTGCCACTGGATCAAATAGGCAGGGATGAGAGAGTGAGGTTGACAAATTGAGCAACTCTCCCTCACTTTAAACAAAATATGGCTCAAATACTAATCAATTCTAAAATTGCATTGGCCATCTTCGCATGCGAAGGACGAATATATATTGTTTTAATTATACTTTTCCAATTGAAAAATAGGAAGTGAATACTTTTAATGTAATCTATGAATTAGAAACCAAATTTGATCTACATGTTTCCCTCAGGATATAGACAGCAGTAAATCCTCCATGCTGGTCACGCTAAGCTATGCTTTGAGTTTGCTGGGTCGCCGTGCCCTCAGTGCAGCCTCCCATAATTCAGCAAGGTATTTAATCAGTTTGTGAGTAGTGGCTTGAAAGTAGTCTGTCCCCTTTACACCCCCACCCTTTTCCAGCCTGCAACAATGTTTAGACTTGTTTGTGTTTATTGTTAATGGAGGTGTGTATTATTTCCCTTTTTTTAAAGTTAATTATTGAAAAAGAAAGTCACATGTGGTAATCAGTTGTTGCCCGATGCATAGTGCAGGAGTAACACAATGCATAGTGCAGGAGTAACACACAGGATATAGTAACAAAGTCAAAGATTGAAGGAAATATTTAATTCAATATTTGATAAAGAGAAGGATGAGCTAAAAATATAACCATTTTTAAATATTGTTTTCAGAACACTTATGTTGTTGTATAGAACTTGTGAATAACTTTACCTACATTTTATTTGTCATAGATTGTGTTAAAATCTCATCTGCTTGAAATCATACCATTTATAGTGCAAAAAAAACTTCACCTTGTCTTATGGAAGTCAATTAATCACTAACTGAATGTTAATTTAATCCTCAGAACCAAAAGATTAATAATAATATTACATGATAATCCTTGCAAATGCCTAAGACATTTCATTGAAATTAGACATCTTATACAATGTGCTACAGCAGTTATTTATAATTAGCTTACAAAAATAGTTGTTGTCAAAATGTTATCTACATTGTATGGTAACATAACAATGGCTCTCATTAAAACAGTGTTTTGTTTAACCACTCAGTCAAGTCTTCTTAAGTTTAAGTTTTTCAGTGCCATGAATTTGCTTGATTGATCAATGGAAAACTAATTTCAAATTTGGAAAATGGGGAAAACTAATTTTCTTACTTTCGTACACAAGAGCCAGTTTATTTGTAAGTCTCAAATATTATTCAGAGCAATTTTCAGACGAGTTTGTCTCTCCACAGACCTCATCAAAAATACATGATGAAGTAAGAAACTCAGTTTACTGAACATTTTTACCCATGTGGTTGATATATTTTCTAGTTCTTGGTGTATTTTTTCAATTTTGGGTTTTATACCCCATTACGATTGTGCTTTACAGTTTCCAAGCTTTATTTTGATGTATCAGGCTCACAGTTTCAGTGTTAACATTTGTACCACCTTTGCTAAGGACACGATTGAATGTGAAATTGGGAATAACTATTTTATTAGTTGCTATCCACAGTTACATTATTACTTGGAAGATCAAATATAATTATTGTCTATTGGATGTATGTTCATCTGTTGTGTACTCCTACATTAATTAACCATAGTCTCCTGAATAGTGGGTGCTCCCCTTCGAGGATAAATTTAAAGTTCTTTCACTAAATATTTCAAGAGAAATTACATTTTAAGAAGATAAATTTTACAACTTAATAAATTATAAATTAATTTGGTTAGACATAAGGTTTATGATACTACAATACAGAAATGTTACTCAAGAATTTTATAGGTAACTTTAGTAATATCTTAATATTATGACCACATCTCCAAACTTCTTAATATCAGTGGGTAAAGACCATTTTAAAATAATTAATTTGTACTAATGCAGTGCAAAGTTGAATCTCCAAACTTCTTAATATCAGTGGGTAAAGACCATTTTAAAATAATTAATTTGTACTAATGCAGTGCAAAGTTGAATCTCCAAACTTCTTAATATCAGTGGGTAAAGACCATTTTAAAATAATTAATTTGTACTAATGCAGTGCAAAGTTGAATCTCCAAACTTCTTAATATCAGTGGGTAAAGACCATTTTAAAATAATTAATTTGTACTAATGCAGTGCAAAGTTGAATCTCCAAACTTCTTAATATCAGTGGGTAAAGACCATTTTAAAATAATTAATTTGTACTAATGCAGTGCAAAGTTGAATCTCCAAACTTCTTAATATCAGTGGGTAAAGACCATTTTAAAATAATTAATTTGTACTAATGCAGTGCAAAGTTGAATCTCCAAACTTCTTAATATCAGTGGGTAAAGCCAATTTTAAAATAATTAATTTGTACTAATGCAGTGCAAAGTTGAATCTCCAAACTTCTTAATATCAGTGGGTAAAGACCATTTTAAAATAATTAATTTGTACTAATGCAGTGCAAAGTTGAATCGATGTCTTAGGAGTTGGTTTTTTTTTGGTGTTCTAGTTAACATTAATTTCTTGAATGTGTTAGAGTTGTTCACTGCATTCCAAATTTATTTATAGATGATTCTCCACAGTGGTGGTCAGGGAGTGGACACCCTAGACACCTTCCCTCATTGGATACTAAAATAAAAAATGACATAGTCATATGTATAGAACTTAGTCTGACTTTTGTTTTCACTATATAGCTGGATATGGAACTCCCGCTCTCAACCCACTTTTTTGATCAAGTCCCTGTCATTGTGCTCTTGATCCACCACTGGATACCACCACTGGATACCCATCTATTAATTTATACAAATTGCGTTCTGTTCCATCATGCTCAAGGAAATAAAAAGCTTCCCTCTATTCCCCCTTCCAAAATAGCATCCTGAAAGGAAAAAAATATGTGCAGAAGGTATCTTGGAATCAGTTTAAACGTTGAACATTTTATTGATGCTTCTGAAAAAGTAAATTCTTTCAAAATAATTTCATAGATTTGTTCAATGTTTGAATTAAGAATTTCCATATAGTTTTATTAAAGTGATTCATTTTTGTGTGTGGCTTTAACTATATGTCACAGAGGATCTTCCTTAACTTAATTTTGAAACTGAATGCTACATTTTGTACATTTTACTTTGATAAGATAAGATAAGATTCTTTTATTGATCCAAATAAATGGAAATGTTTTTTGATTGCATTATACATTTTCAGCTCAAAAATAAAACAATTTGAACACAAGACATTTATAATAAATTATTTCAAACAGCCATTCAGTGAGTTCTCTTAGCAAAATCGGGGACTTATTAGATCTCATTCAGATGTGTGACTTCAGAAGAAGCATGCCGGTAAATTCGTACAGATTGGGGAACAAAAGAATTTTTATATCTGTCAGTCCTCGCCCTGATGGAAAGAATTCGTCCTGAACGGCCCGATCCTAAGTATCTGTGATGAAGAGGGTGGGATGTATCATCCAAAATGTGTTTAGTTTTGCAAAAACATCTTTCTTCAAATAGTTCTTCAAGTAAAGGATGTTTAGTTTGTGTTATGTTCCTAGCTTTCTTGATTAGTCGGTTTATGCGGTGTTTAATATGAGACATTGAATTCCCACACCAGCAGGTAATATTGAAATTTGATGCACAGTTGAAGACTTTTTGAATTATTGACCAAAATTCACAGAAAGCTAGTCCTTATTCAATAATTTGTTAAATGCCGTATTTTATGAAATTATCTCCCATCATGTAGTCCAGTGTGTTTTCACTGAAACTACTATTAATTTTGCTAATTTCCAGCTATTCCGAAAATTTTGTAAGTGCCCCCTCCTGTAATATTTTAAATTTGATTTAGTTGGCTAAACAATCCTTTGACTTCGACATTTAAAAAAAAAATTATTTTTTTTCTTCAAATTTTTTTTTTTATTACATGCTATGGATATTTGCACCCATTCTTCTATTATGGTATAAAGTATAATTCTTTAAAAAATGTCCAAGCCTTTCTTAAATGGTTTTCAATTTTGCATGTTTAAAAAAACATCTTTTTTTTTAAATTTAAAAACTATATACATATCCATGTGTTTACAATATTTTCTGTTTTGTACTGATAATTAGATTTCCAACTTGTCATTGTCCCTCTGGGCTGTATATATATATATATAATAATAAAATTACAGTTTAATAAAAAGAAATATTTATAAATAACCTAAGGGAGTGATTGAGGGTGGGCTTTGTGTGCTCCATTCAATGACTTAACCTTGTTTATTTGTTTACAGTCTGTTTTGAGTTACCGGTATATTTTTGTCAAAACTGTTTTTGAAACAAAAATGTAAATTTAATCATTTGTTTCTTACCCGCAAAAAAATAATTAAAATTTAAAAAAAAAAAATTTAACTTGCTTTGAATCTTCCTTATGCTAAATAAATTCAGAACCCACATCATCACTTTTGTTTCTGAATGGAGCTAGAGCACAGAGTTTAATTTAAAAATATGTGGGCAGTGCTAATACCAAATTTTGGCCAAATCTTTGTCAAGGCTGTTACTGGTTTCCATTATGATTGCTTATTTGTTGTTTATCAAAATGTAGAAAATAATTCTTTTCAAAGCAAATCTAATGTAACGTTTATCCACTGTTGAACTTTTCCTCGCGTAATAATAAAAACTATTATCTTGTAACTTATTATGTTGATTAATTTCATTCTTTATATCTCTTTTTATTTTTTTCAGTGTAGATTTCTTCTTGTTTGGACTCCATGCCCTATTTAAGGGTGACTTCCGTATTCAGTCCCAACGAGATGAGTGGGTTTTTGCGGATATGGATATGATGAGGCGTGTTGTAGCCCCAGCTGTCAGGATGTCTCTCAAGCTGCATCAGGTAAAATGAGTATAATATGAAGATGGTCCATAGCATATCCAAGAGACTGAAGGCAAAATTAGCTCTGTCAGTTTGGATAATTCATTTCAGCCAAAGTAAGTCAAGAGGACTAAATGATTTTTTTTGTAAAATCCAGGAGTTAATTTAGCATTAGGTATCCATTGGGTTTTAGAAGAAAAAAAATTTTTTAACCAAGTTTTTCATAAACACAAGTACCGGATATGCGTTCCTTTTGCATTGGCCAAATATATTATAGGAAATAACTTGACATCCAATGCTAAAAATAATTTTTTTTGTTTGGCCTATATTCATCCACACTTGGTACTGGATGCTTTCCTTTCATTCTTTTTGAAAATACTTTTTAGTCATGCATTTGTCCCAGTTTTGAGGACTAAAATAAAATAGAAAAGCTGTAAGAAATATCTAAAGCAAAAATATAAATTCACACATTGGTCATATAGCATTAATCCTGTCCATCAGAAAGAAAACTCTCCAAACTCTTTTCACTGGTAGCACCAACATGTCTGGCTGCTATATATAGAAACAAAATGTCTTGTTACTATTTATAGGACCACTTTACAGCACCAGATGAGTATGATGATAGTCAGGTTCTGTATGATGCCATAACAGAACATGAATGTACCATGGTCATCTCCCATGAGGCCGATCCAGCCTGGAGGAATGCTGTGCTGTCAAATGTTCCATCTTTACTGGCATTGAGGTACCGTATTGTAGACTGTGGGGACGTGCTGGTTAAATTAAACAAAAATTGAGAACCTCTTTAACTCAACTCCTCAACAGCCACTAAATCCAGCCAGGCCTTTCAAATTTTTAAGTAAGAAATCAATGTCTTAGCATTGTAGCTGTAGCTGAGTTCTATAACCCAGCACCAAGGTGCACATAATTATTTTGCAGCATTGAATTCCTCTAAACTAATAATGTTAATTAGTAGGGAAATAACATTTGGGAAACAGGTCTCAAAGCAGTTCCACAACACCCTTCCCCCTTTCAAATCCATGACTGGCTGTTTCCAAGAGACACATATAAAGAAATTGAATTGGCTCTTAAATTCTAGGAATGTAGCTGTGGGATCAATGTTTGCCATTGCCTAGCTTAACAGGAAACTTTCATTTGTGCTGAGCACAGAGGTTTTGAGCTAGGTCTTTATGCATGAAGTTGAAGCAAATGATTATTAATTCAAAGCTGCAGGTCAATGAAGAGACACTATGTCTATTCTAAGCTATTTCAGTATCTTCAACTTTAAATAAAAACATATGTAAAATGATATATTACAGGCATGTTTTAGATGAAGGCTCGGATGAATACAAAATCATCATGTTGAACAAAAGATATCTGAGCTTCAGAGTTGTCAAGGTAGGTTGAAAGGTTCAGTTTGTAAAGTGAGATTGTGGTTTTTGATCTTATGAAAAGATTTGTAAAAAATGTATTTTATTGTGACATCCTTATTAAAAATTAAGGGTGAAAAACTTATTGATGTCTTATTGTTAAGATGATGACTTTTATTTCATTTCATGTTGCTCTACTAAAATATTTACTTCTGTAATAATAAATTTAAATGGTCCGACTTTTCTTGTCTCATGAACATTAAAAAAAATTTGTTTCCCTGTTTCACTCTTCTTCATAGGTGAACCGTGAGTGTGTCAGAGGCTTGTGGGCAGGACAACAACAGGAACTAATATTTCTGCGCAATCGCAATCCAGAGAGAGGCAGCATTCAAAATGCAAAGCAGGCTTTGCGTAACATGATCAATTCATCTTGTGACCAGCCAATAGGTTACCCAATTTATGTTTCACCTTTGACCACATCTTACTCCACAACTCATGACCAACTCAGCAGTATTCCTATCATAGGAGGGGAATTTAAATTCAGAGCTGTCAAATGCTTTTTCACATCCCTGTGGAACAGGTTAGCTTTTAAATTGATTTTGTAAGTCTTTTTGATCTATGTCATAAAATGATCCATTTGATTCAAGTAAAGGGATTTAACATTACAAAAAAACAAGTTTCAAGTAACATAAAAAAAAAGTTTCAGTCCCACTTTTTTTGGAATAGAAATTTATTTAAATTTTACCATTTTTCTTGTCTGCTTGTAATGACAAGTTTTACTTTTGTTTTGACCTATGTAACGCAATACTCTATCCTCTATTCCGTTTTATTTGGCTACTCAAGGAATAAATTTTATATTTCACTTGTCCACATGCAGGATGAGACAGCGGTGTGATGCAACCTGTGCTGGTGGAAGTGCATCCTTTGAATTAGATATGCCTTACACTGTCAGTCATCAAATGGCAGCTGCCACCATTGGTTAGCCGTCTGTTTTACTTTAAGGGACCACTCATACATTATTTTATTAAGGCTTAACCATGCTTGTTACATATGAAAATAGATGGTGCCTTTAATCTACCGATTAAGCTTATCGCAGTCTTAGATAATATTAAAAAAATTAAATAAAAAAAATTAGTTCCTTTGTTCCATTTTTATTGGGAATGAATAACAACCACAGAGTAATATCACATTCAACAATGTTGTAAATAAAATGTGATGTTTGACTCAGAGGCCTAGCTTAAAACTGGGCACTGTTGAGATATAACAAAAAATAGTTAAAAAGTCACATTTTAAAAACATTTTTTTCCCACATTTTATTGAGACTGCTTGAATTTTTTAAATGCATGACTTAACTATTTAATTAAATGTATCTATTACTCAACTTAGCATTTGTACTGAGCCCCTTGAATTTTCTGGTGTGGGTCTATTTCATCAATAAGTGTTTCTGGTGTGGGTCTATTTAATCAATAAGTGTTTCTGGTGTGGGTCTATTTCATCAATAAGTGTTTCTGGTGTGGCTCTATTTCATCAATAAGTGTTTCTGGTGTGGGTCTATTTCATCAATAAGTGTTTCTGGTGTGGGTCTATTTCATCAATAAGTGTTTCTGGTGTGGGTCTATTTCATCAATAAGTGTTTCTCACACTGTCAGGATCTACCCCTCGTTTAACTGTCAACAACCAACAAATGGACATTCCACTTCAAACGTTGGGTAACAGAGGGAGCTTGATCTCAACTGCCTCATCAGCTAGTAAAGTCAACACATTGGCATCACTTGCCAATCTAACCAGTCTCATCAACGATTCAGCCCTGAAGGATAATCTACCACACCGTGTTAGGGTAAAGGACAAAATTTGACCTTCTCAAGACATTTTATCTTAATTTATACTTATTATCCACATGGTTCATATTATAAATAACTTTTATATTCTCATTTTGCTTTAGCCCATGAATTAGTAAAATAAGGTATGTTGAAGCTTGAATGAAAAGACAGGACAATAAGATGTGAACGTTTCGGCTTAGAGCCTTCTTCAGCCAACAGGACAAATGAAAATATGACAAGAAACAGAGCATAGTAAAAAGCTTTAGAGATCTCCTTTGTTGTTGCCGGAAGTAGGATTACATGAAGTGAATGAATATAAATATTGGTACTGTGAAAAAATAAAGTCCAGAATTTTAACGGACCAAAATATTTAGGGATGCATAAAATTTAGGGAGCATTGAGAAAAAAGTAGAAATACGGGGAAATTGAGAAACATAAGTAGGACAGTATTTGATTATTACCAAGCTCAAGAAGCCGTTGTGGGACTTGTCTCTAAGCACTCCAAACACTGTATTTCTACTTACCTTGTTATACTATTTCATTCACATAGCTTGAATGCAGTCCTTCAATTATGCTTTAGCTCAGAGCAGTTTCTTACAGATCAGACAAAAAAATCGTGTGTATTTATTTTACACAACTTGAATGCAGTCCCTCATATATTATTCTTTATTACAGATACTAAAGAATATACAAATTTAGCCATGTCAGAAGTTTTGTGCTAATTTTTTTCAGGAGACATAAATGAATGATTACAAATCCGTATTTAAAAACATTCTAATTTTATTATAACCCATGTGGTTTATAATACTGCAAAAGGTGGATTGATGTTAAATTAATTAATTGCATTGTCGCTTTTGTTGATGTGCACATAATATCAAAGTACGTTGTCATTGCAATGTCAGTTCATCGTAACTAATGACAAAATGAACATCTTGAATCTGTTTTAAATAAGTTCATT
The DNA here is from genome assembly GCA_964033795.1 of Lymnaea stagnalis. Lineage (NCBI taxonomy): Eukaryota > Metazoa > Mollusca > Gastropoda > Lymnaeidae > Lymnaea > Lymnaea stagnalis. The sequence goes on along the minus strand of CAXITT010000012.1, from coordinate 1,380,644 downwards.
ATTTTTCCATAAATTATTAATATAATGATGATCCCAATTTCATCTAATCTAAAATTTATAATCTATATATTTTAAAAGATTTATTGTGAACCACTCACTGTAAAATGTTTATGTAGCTATCTATCATTTTTAAACTTTTCACCTTTCTCATTTCATGATGATAGATAATGGATCCTGGCCTTGTATATGAGGCTATCAATCTTGGACGGCGAGTTGATGTGCAGTGGCCAAATGATGACTGGCGAACTGCAGGTGGCAAAAGTGGATGGAAAGACTGGACCCCCAAAAAGGGTATGGAAGGTACAGTTGTTCATCGATGGACCCCTGGTAACACTGACCCAACTAAGAGGTCACACACAGACAAAACAATTATTCTAGTGCAACTCAAGGACCACTTTGTTCCCATTGCTGAGAGTGGGGTTCTAGACCTTGGTGCAGAAGTATGACTTACTCATTTCTAAATTGGAACACACAGTCAAGGCCAATTTTTGTGAATGTCATTGAGTGAGTTTAGGAAATGAGGCATTGTCTCAAGCTAATAAGACATTCATTCTAGTGCAGCTCAAAGCAGGGTTACAGGTTTGTATGGAAGTATTTATGTCATTTCTGTTGCTTCAAGATTGTAAATCACATGTGAAACAGGCTAATATTAAAATACATTTATGTGAAAAAAATAATGTCCATTTCAGACACATTATTTAGAAAATTTTAAGTCAGAAATTAAAAAAATATTTACAGTGCTACAGTGAAAACTAATGGTTAAGAAAAAAATTATATTGGCACTAATTGACTTGAATAATATCTAAAACTTGTATTATTAAGTAACAAAGAAAGGACAGTTTTATGTGGCACTCACAACCAAGACTTTTCAATCTAGAAAATATTTATTCACGCTCTGCTATTTATAGGTACTGTAAAAATGCTGTGTGAATAAATACATTTTTTACTTTGTGACTTTCAGACATATGTCAATTAGTGCCTGTATTTTATTGTTTTACATTTTGAGGAAAACAGAAATTGTAATCAGAGAATTGAGAAATGGCACATAAAATAACTAAATTTGTTGGCATGGGAGCTAAGGAAACATGAAAACAAAGTTTGATAAATGAAGCAGGTGATTAGCACAATTCTAAAATTTCAAGGAAAATGGAGTCTGAAGTTACATTTTGAAAAAAAAATGTTATAACTTGATTCATTTTATATTACAAAACTCTCATGCAATTATATACATAAGTCTGTTCATGTTATGGGGCTTTTATATTGCTCAAGTAGTTTTTAATGCCAAAAATAAACTAAGATAATATATTTATATAAATATTTCTTTATGGAAAGACAGTGAAGCATAAGGAAATAACTGGGTATTGTTAAATGTTATGTTTCTTATTATGAGCACTAACACAACAAATCAATGCAATTCTGAAATAATGGTTTAAAATAGGTGTACTTGTTAATTTTTACTTTAATTTTCCATTTAATTGTATTGTTATGAACAATTTTAAAAATCCACATTTCATCACAAAGGTGCAAGGGAAGCAGAATTTATCAATTTATTAAAACTAAAAGCTAAATTTTTGCTTTAAGTCATTGAAATTGTTTTTCTATTTTTGAAAAATTAAAGATTTTATTTTAATTTATATTAATTATTCCAACTTGAACAAGAAATATTTAAATCATTCATTACTGAATTTAACTGTTTACTAATATATAGTTCTTAGAAAGTTGTTTTTCACTATATCTAACATATGTTTGGAAAACTACAGGTTTGCGATCCCTTGACCTCTTTCCTTGCACAGAGCCATCCTACTAGAATGGTTTTATTTAGAGGGCTGAACTTAAGTGAAATATCTCTAACACTGTTAATCTTAGAAGCATAAACAGAGGATACGACAGGGGTTATTGTCTGGTGGATTCTATATGATCAACCTGAGATAATGGTGTATTGCAAATTAAAAGTTTATTTATTTAGTTAAAATTTACATCATCATTGCAGTTTTATTTATTCATATTCTGGAAAATAGCATCATCACTAGCATTTTAGTAAAACAAGATGTTTTTATGAATAAAAGAAAAGGGGCGGGGGGAGAGGGGGGGGCGGCTCTTGCAGTCATACACAGATCATATCTTTAGTCCAAACTAACTCTCCAAAAAACTGGATTTTTCCAAGTTTGATGAATACTGGAAGTGACACTGGTGTGTCCTACACCCCTATATTTTTTTAAAAAGATGTAGAGGCAATTTTTTAAAAAACAGAAACCAAATAACATCCATTTATAAAATATTTTACTATCCAGACGTGTAAAAAAATAATTGAATAATAATTTCTCCTTTCTCTTGTGAAACCCTGTAACTTAGTAGAACTTTTATCTTGTCTGTGTCATTTAATTTTTTAAAAAATCAGAAAATTGAAACACATTTTAGATAAATATAGATGTGTATATATTTATGTAGGTAGTAGTCAGAAGCAAAAATGTTCAATATTTTTAAACTCTGTACACTAACTAAAATTCTGCGACCCACCATTCCAATATCTAAGAAGTATTGGCTGTTTGGCATTCAAGCAAATTATTATGATAGAGTAGATGCACAAACCTATTACGATAGAGTAGATGCACAAACCTATATTATACTATATGACAGTGTAGGTCTTATCTTACTTTGCAGTAAAAGTGCCCCAAAAACAGTCAATTTGTATTCCTTTTTTAGAAAAATCTTGCTACAATCTTATGAACCTGACTAGTAAGGAGAAAATATGTTGTCTCTTCATAAATTAAAACAAGTTTTCATCCCTTTTTTTGTTGCTATAATGTCATGTTTTAATTTATATTAATTCATGTTTAAGGAAAGAGATATTAGGGATCCATGGTCCAATCAGCTTTGTAAATAATTGATGTAAAACTTAACCAAAAGAAAAAAAAAAAAAGGCTGGTTTTGAACCATTGAAATTTTATCTCTTATATTTGTATACTTAAAATGAAAATGTGCAATGCTCTTTTTCGTGTATGTGTTGATGTCGCTCATAAAATCTGTGGTCCTCCTATGACATAAACATCAGCTAGTTTTAAAATGGGTCGGGTTGTTCTATAAAAATTTCAGGGACTATAAAATTATTTTTAAAACTAATAAAGAAATAAATGTCCAGACTTCTGGCAAATGAGTAGACTATATTTACGATCTCATAAACTCATTATTTAATTACAATGTATTTCCAAAACTAAGAATTCTTCAGTTTGCCATATCATAAAAAATGAATTACTTTTGAGTAATTACTGATGTATGTATGAGTCTCAGTTTCCCAAAATATTTTCATAAAGAATGAATGTGTGGACGAAACTGACTTGATGGTAAATGATGGTTTCTTTTAATTTATATCTCTTGCATAATATTTAAAAAAAGATATTTTAAATATCTTTCATTTTATTGGCCATATTTTTCTGATGCTTAAAGTTGGAGATGGTGGGATTCATTTTGAAGAAAGAAAAAAAAGTATATAAATGCAATGGTTTTATGCTATTTTTAAAAATTAACTCTTCCTTTTATCAAATCTTTATTAGATTTCATAAATTCTAAAGATATTTTTTAAACAATCCTTAGATATCTCATTTCTAAATTTTCTTACAATAAAATAATGGGTGGAGCTTGTAGCACATTTAGGGTGATAAAAAAGAAAATTAAAATTTATTAATTAAAATTTATTTATAAATTGCCCACATATTTAGCCGTCCTTTTTAGTGTTGGAAGACTAGGCCTGTTTTCAGCTTAATGCTTGTGTCAGATGGTGGCACCATAATTTCTTATTATATGCAGCAGTGTACCATATCACTTACCATATTAAATGACTTAAATATTGTATGTACAATATATAGTAAAACCCTTTTGTTAATGTCTTTAATGAAAAATTGATGTATCATATTTATAGATTATTTTTGTGTGCATGTCTATTGAGAAGTTTATATTAAAATATTACATTACATTCCCATGCATAAAATCTCATGTGTTTAGAAATTTTGTTTATAGTTATATACTTGTAGTCATATACTTGTAGTCACTTTGGAATTTGTGCAAAATTTCATTCTTCAAGTAAAATTCCATCCACTAGTATTAAATGAGCTAATGATTCAACCTGTTTCTTTAGAGTATGAATTTCAGAATGAGAACACAAAGTTTTATCCACTAGTATTAAATGAGCTAATGATTCAACCTGTTTCTTTAGAGTATGAATTTCAGAATGAGAACACAAAGTTTTATAAAAGTTCAGAAATTTTAATTTCTACAATTTGCAACAGGCAAATTACATTCCAGATTTTGTGCCAAAGAAAATGATGGCCATATCACTTTAAATAACTTAAGTGAAGAAATAGATTAATTTTAAAATGTGATTTGGACGCTCTGTTTTTCAAATCAAGAACATATATATATTTAACAGTAAGCATTTAAATAGCTAAAAACAAAGGCATTGTTGGCTTTTTAGTATCAGTACAGGATTCATCCAAAGTGACCAAAATAAATAAGTCTGGAATTTTAACATTTTACTATGTTTAAGGGTGGCCATCATTCTTTGACAAATGTTTGATAAAAGTTTTCTATAATTAAATCTAAAACGATACATGTACACAACTGTACAAAAAAACTTGCTCACAATACTGTACACAACTGCACACATTAAAAAATATATTAAACACTCAATATAAGGACAAATATACATAAAAAAAAAGGTCATTCAAATCCCATGAAAAACCAGCAATGCCATAAAATGTTTTTCAAAATTCAGTCATCTGCAGAACAAATATAATACTAACACTGTTCTATTGCAATGACGCTACAGCACTTTCATATCCACACAAGTCAAAATGGAAAGAAAAACCTCAATCACACTAAACTGTTTCTGAAGCTAAAAATGATAAATACTCCAATCAGTGATATCAGAACAAAATGAGAAAAAAACATGAGATTACATATTTATTTGCCTGGGCTTAACGGTTAAATCAAAATTATACACCACATACAAAAATACAGGATTAGATATAAAATATCTTATAAGAATTCTGGCAACTATGGGAACAACAGGTCAGGAGGTGATTTTTGGATGACCTGAATAGATTAATTTTTTATAAAATAATCTTTTTTTAAAGTCATTATTTTTGTGAATTGTAAAAAAAAAAATTTCATACCCCATGGCTTTTACCAATCACTTCCATTTAATTGATTAGATGAAAACAGAAAATAGGCAGTTCATGTTTTCATTATAAATGTGGTGGTTACATGCTTGGTAAGGGTAAGATTGAGCGTTAAGTGGTGGTTGAATGAAGTTGTCAGGACCAAGTGATATTTGGAAAGCTGTCAGTAGTACTAGCTATCAGTGATTAATAGTTAATACAATGCCACAAGAAACAGTTTTTATTTTAAATCTATTTTAATGTATTTTTTTGTTATATCTTTGGTGATAATGAATAGTAGTGATTTTAATGACAACGAAAATGAGACATGTACAGCGTGCAATAAACTAACATTTTATAAAGACGGATAAACAGCTTTTTAAAATTTAATTAAACTTATAAAATTATACACATCTCAAGCAAACTAACAAACTTATTCAAAAATAACAAACACTCATGGCATTCATAAACAATTATCTGAGGAAAACAAAACAATCAATATAAAGTAGCCGCTAAAATAATTTTCAAAATGTATAAATGTTTTTTTTTTGTTTTTTTTGTAAAACTTTTACCATGTTCAAATCTAAAAATGCTGAAGATTTCTTAACAATGTTTTATAGCTCAAGCCCTCCCTAAATTCATCAGTCAAATATACTTATTCCTACAAGTGCATGCTATTTCTACTTTATGTAATTTCTAAACAATTTTCTTCAACAAATCTAGTTTGAAAACATACCTAACTTGGTTATTAAGTAAGAATAGACCTGGTGTTATCTATGTAAAATAGCTTTAATAATATGATGAACATGATTTAATGGTGTGAGCATTATTAACAGAAATAAAATGTGAGGGTCACAAGATATCACAAGAGAGAAGATATTAATGCATTGTTCTGTTACTTAAAGAAAAAATATCTACTTCATGACTTTCGCCAATGTCTTTTGTAATACCTAATTAGCAGTTTAAAAATTAAAATTATTATTGACCACACTAGACCAGTATGCAATTTTTTTAAAAATGGAGGCTTTTAAAGTTAACTTTATTGTTTCATAAACAGTTTGAAAAATATTAATGAATTCTTCACAACAGACAGACAAGGTTCCAGCAGCTGCACTTCATCTAGATAATGCAGATTTTTAATTGATGAGACGGATATCTATTTCAGCACCATTAAATGTGGAACTTTAAAGAAAAATGGTGGTACAAATACTTGAAGACATATTTGGAAATTTATTGCTCTAAGAATATATGTTATCACCATGACTCGGCAGTAGGTTCATAATCAAAATTAAAAAAGCAATTCCTCAGAAAAGTTTCACCAGCAACAGTAAAGTACAAATTTGTTTGTTATTATTTGTTAACAATATATCAGCTGTCCAAAAAATTTCAAATTAATCTCTAAGATTGTTGCAATATAAATGAAAGCTATATTTTTTAGGTACTTACGTTCTTTTAAAAACTGTTTTGTCGTAAAAATAAAGCAATTAATTTTTTTCCAACAATTTATGCATGGAAGTACTTGCTGCTGTAAAAATAAAAAAATTAAGCTCGCAAGTTACAATTGGATTTTTAATGGTATTATAGACTTGTTAAAATGTTTGAACTGAAACTATTTCTAACAAAGCAAAAAACTCAGTAATCCCAATTAAGTAAATACACACAAAACTAGAAATAAAATTTGTAAAATTTTAGTGGATATTGTTGATAAGTGATAATTTATATGTTAGAGTTAATAGGAATCATTTTATATATCTTTTATATAGCAAAGGAAGCTAATGTTCATCCATAGAGGCATGGTTGACTGCAGTAAACTTAACTTATAGGGATACAACTCACGAGGTAGTAACAAAACAACCTTTTCTTCATACCTGCAGGCAATGCTATTTCTCATTTCACACTCAAGATGAGTCGGCCATCCATTCAGCCATTTTATAAGCACAAAGTGACACAATCCATAGTCATAGTTGGTAAACATTTGTAATTTCCAACATGCAGCTACATAACCACTTTCACTCAAAAACAATAATATGTAATGGAAAAACAACAAAAAAAAACCATCTCAACATTTATGAACAATGCATGATCTAAACAAAATATTATTTATAGTAAAGTTGCAGAAATTTCATTTGGACTGCAAAAATCATGTACATATTGAATGATGTGACATGACTTTGAATGTCTCAATAAAATTACATTATTGAAATTATCATACACTAATTGCCTTTTTTTCCCCCCTTTATATTTCAATTCAAGTATTGAAATAAATTAAAATAATGCTACTTATCAAGCAAAGGCAGTGGTAGAAATAAATGATGGCTAAATTCTCTGAATGAAATAACTTGACCTAAACAACGACCAGAAACAATGTCAGCAAAAAAAATGATTTCACTTAATTTTTTTTTGGATGAAATAAAAATTAACTTGACAAGTATATATTTGGTGAAATAGAAGAAAAAAAGATAGAGAAAATCAACTTCTGAAATTATTTATTTTATGTAAAAAAAATATAAAATGAAAATTTAATGATGAAAATTTAATAATGAAGTATAATTGAAGTTTTGTAATCAAGTCATTCTATAATTCCAACTGATAAATTGTGTCCAAACAAAATAACTGGGTAACAATAAACATAATTCTTTATAAAAAAAAAAAATGTTGAGAAACAAAAATGCATTTATAAACCTCTGAAACTATAAATATGAGTTTAAATTTATGTTTGAAAAAATAATAAACAGAACTGCACTTTTTGTCACATTTTTAATGCAAATATACAATATTATTTCTGTTAATGACCAGCAACCATGATCTTTTTTTTTTTTATTGTACCATTCAACCTATTCTTTAGCACAGATAATACAGGAATACATTACACGGAATGGTCCTCTAAAGCAATTTTGAAATTTCCAATTAATAATTTTAAGTTGGATGATTTATGTTAAATTTTGTTGTGAGTGAATTATTTACTTTTTAAAATATTTTTTTTGGGTGTCTGTTGGTGCCAGTGGATAAAAATAAAAGAATTTTCTCCATTAGCAGGAACAAAAGATAGTGTGACAATAATAAGCAAAAATAGCACCTTATCATACACACTCATTTTCTTTGATCTTTCACTAAAAATCAAGTTTGCTGGTCTTTTTGCATCAACAGCCCTAGTGCATGTGAATCTGTTAAATGTATTTATTAACTGTATAACTTCTTTTGCTTCTGAGGCTACATAGATCAGTTTAAAGATATTTTATACTATTAATATAAGGGAACTAGCAATCTCTGCATATAACAAATGAGGAAGTACTTTGTAAATCAAAAAGCTTTAGTTTGTAAGCCAGCAGATTTAAAGAGTCTCCATTAGTTCAAAACTTGAAAGGATTCAATTTTTATTGAGGCTCAAATATATTTTACTATTTTCCATTAGTTAAACAATAACGGACCGCCTCAAAATCGGTCTAATAATAGTTACTTACTAAATTAAATTTATTAAGCTCTGGATATAGAAGTGAATCCGGTTTCGGGCCTTCTGGTAAAAATATAGATGAAAATGAGGTCACCATCAGGATATTGGTTGCACATTTGCTTTTACTTTTCTCTGTGTTTGCCTCTAAATTCTGTGGCTGCCTCACCATCGTTGTCATCCACCAGCAGGCTAGAAATCACGCAAGATCATCCTGAAACAACAAATTTTCAATAACACGTTAGAATGTTCTTCAAGGGCTGGTAGCACATGAAAGAATTTTTTGGGTCCAATATCCTCCTCAGATAAACAATCCTAGCCAAGCCCCTCTACCATTACAAATTTTCTTTAGAGGCAAGATTAAAAATGAGTGGTTGATACTGTGCTGATCTGTCAAAGCCTGATGAGGTTTGTATGCCTTCTTCTAGAGCAAGGAGGGTTTCTTTCTCTTGTTACCCAAAAGATGTATTCCTCCCTGAAAGTAAACAAGTTGTGATGCACAAATAAAAGAAATATTCCTTCAATTGAGCAAGTAAGACAATGACCTTTTCCCAAATTAAAATGAAGTACCAACTTTAGACAACTTCGTGCATTAGTTGAGAAGCCATTTTTTTTTCATTTACAAAAAGTGAATACAAATCTATATACCGGTATTTCAACAGAATTAAATTAAATGCAATTTTTAAAAATCAAGTTAAAAGAAACATTCAATGAATCAAAAGATTTTTAAAAACGTTATGGCAAAAAGGATGCATTAGATTGAATAATCAAATGACTTATGTTTTAAAACATATTTTTGGAGGGTATCTTTACAAGAGAAGTTTACTGATTTTGCAATCCTATAATTTGGAAGACTGGTAGTACATTTTGGAAATAAATCTTTTCTAAACAAGCCTCTAAGCTTCTGTGCCATAATTTCATAACATCTTGCCACTTTAACTTTCTCAAAGCCAATAAAATAATGGCATTTCCCATTAAGAATGACAGTTGAAAATGTATTTAATTTTTCAATTTTTACCAGAGTTCTATGGATTTCCAATTTATTTATCATTTAATTTTGAAAAAAAAAAAGCATTTGTTAAACTGTATTGGAATGAACTGCTAGTGGTATTTTAAAAAGCATGATCATGTACATGACATTGGTAGCTCACAAAAATATTTACAATGAAAAGAGAGTTATAAATTCATTAAGTCATCGATAGCCTCATGGTTGCTTTCTGTTACATTTATACCAATTTGTATTTCCAAAAAAGTGAAATATTACTTCAGGCCAAATGAAAATTTTGATTTTTGTATAGCAATTTTAAAAGCTGTAAGCATAAGCATAAGTCGGGGAGAAGTTTGCATTGAGAAAGGAACACTTAAAAGGAAAAAATATATAAGAGACTGCGTTCAAAGCGGCATGAAGTAAATAAATAGTGACAAGATATTTTTAGGCTTGAAAAAACAAAAAACAAAGACAAGACAAAGAAATGGATGTTTCAGCTCGATGCCTTCTTCAGCAGAAAATAAAATCATAAGAAACAGCCTGAGACCAGAATCACCTCTATATCCTGAGCTTATAAATTTTAAGCTAAATTGACATTATTGAGAGCTTAAAAAATATAAGTTTTATTTTTAATTTAAATCTATACGAAGAAAGCATGTAGCCAAAACGTCTGTTTCATTGTCCTGTCTGTTTTTCATATGAAACATCTTATTACACCACTTATTTACTGAAAAGAAAAGCACTTCCACATAAACCAATGTGAATTTGTTCTAAAGAATATAATAAACATTTCTAGAGGGGCTTAGCAACAGATAATTTGTGGGTAGATTTACATTCAGACAGTTTCAAACTCCACATTTTCATTTATTCCCACCCCAGCAGAACTATAAAAATTAATTTCTTCATGCTTATTTCAGCTCATATTATCCATATTCTCTTTGAAAATTATGGTATAATGTTTGTCTTAAAAAGAAATTACATTTTCATTTACTTATATTTATTTAGCAGTTAGTTTGTACACAATTCTATCTTTTCAATTAACTACAGTATATTAAATTATCTTACGCTCAAGAATATTATTTCTTTGACATGATGGTATTGAGGACATGAAAACAAAATAAGAAACAAACAAAATAACATTTGTTATCTTGTTCTCTACACTTCTGATGCAAATAATGTGAAGTACAAACTCTAGAATATAGAACAATAAATTTATCTTGCCACATAGTTCATGAAATTAGTGTTACTCTTGGTAAAAAAAAAAAAAAAAAAAAAAAAAAAAAATATTAAAAAAATAAATAAAGTGAAGTACAAACTCTAAAATATAGAAAAATAAATTTATCTTGCCACATAGTTAATGAAATTAGTGTTAATCTTGGTAAAAAAAAAAAAAAAAAAGCCATTAAAAAATTTTGAAACAATTTCTTGGCAAAATTTTTTTTAATAAGGACATTTAATATTTACTCTATTACAAAAATAAAATTTAATACATTCATAAATTTTTTTTACATTAGTCTTCAGCGACAGAATAAACAAACCAAGCTAACTGGCAGTTTGGAACTGGTAAAAACTTAGGTTTCCCATCAGAGGAAAAGTAAGCGTTAAGCCTCGATGCAATCCACAGATCAGAAAAATCACGTTGATTGACTTTTACTTGTTTATTTATTCTCAAGAGATCTTAAAATTATTTCTTCAGCTTCTTAAGAAAACATAAGATTTGAACATCTCACACAAAGAAAAAAATATATGCTAACTGTTATTTAAATCAACATCATAATGGCTTTTGACCTTCTAGTGGTCCTCAATTTCCATTCTCATTTTTGTTGTTTAAAAATTTTACATACAAATTTTTTAAGTTCTTTTATCTTGATAGTATGCATCACACACACACTCTTTCAACCACTTTCGTTTCTAAACAAAGCGCTACATTGAAAACTACTACTGGTTGAAACTGTTAAAACATTTAATTTATGTAATACACATTTTGATGCTGACTTTCATACAAACATAGTTTCCATAACAGCTCAAACATATAGCCAATGTTATAGTCAAGAAAAGTTGACCAATGTCTTTGAACTGACAAGTGATCTTGTACCACATTACCGTTAGAAGTATAACAATTAAGAAACTGTTGCCTTCACAATTTCATTATTTAAACAAATGTATTACAGCTAATATAACTGAACTAAAATTAAAGAAAAACAATGTATACTTCAAAAAATTATTTCACCAATGTTTGCTTGAATAGTGTGGAGAAAAAGTTAAAAGAATGAATATATACAGCTAAAAAAAAGTGATTTTACAACATCAATATCAATGTTTTATACAAATTAAAAAATCTAATAAAACAAAATATTATGTTGAGAGATTTACATAATTTTACTTCATTGCAAAGTAGAAGAAGCAAATAAAGAAACCAGTTTTTAAATTGACTTGAGCATGGTACATTTCATTTAAAATATAATAAAAGTAAAAACTAAATGAGGATAATAACTTTTGTTTTAATTCTTTGGTAGAATAATTAAACAACTGTGCAATGACTTGATTAAACTTCAAACTCAGGCCACATTGCTACAAAGTGTAAACAAGAAGTAAAAATGAAAGGGATGTCACAAAACAAAGCAAACACATTTTCCCCACTATCAACAAATGGCTTTTCTGGGTGTAAAAAATTAACCTGGCACCTATACAAAATGTTTCACTATCAATTTTGAATACAATAGAATTGATTTTTATAATAAAAGTAAAAAAAAGATGCAATAAATCACTTTATATATTCTATATTATTGAAATTAGTCAATAGAAAGAATTATTTTAATCCTTTATGTGGTAGTTTCACAACCAGTAAGCAAATACAATGACGAACTCTTTTTAAACCTGGGACTGTAACCAAATATTAATCCCATGAACACAATTATAAAGCCACAGAACATTTTATTTTCTCCAATATGCGGCAGTCTAAAAGGTTTTGAATAAAATTCACAAAAATGAACTTTTTGAAAATTGCTCATTACAAAACACACCTTAGCTGACAAATACTAAGCACTTTCAAAATCCAAAGTTGTTCAAAGCGAAAGAGATTGACCATACACAGCTTTCTATAAATACAATAAAGAAGATTACTTTTATTAGATCTGCTATAACAGGGGTTGGCAACCTACTTGGGACACATAGAACTTTTCATTGACACGGGGAAGACCAAAGAATAATTATAAATGACTAAAAAAATGCGCCTCAAATGGTAGACTTATAAGTTATTGGCAAGCTGAAGGAATTAGTTTTACTTTGGGATGCTAATATCAAAATGTTGCTGACCCCTGTGCTATAAGACAGTGAAATTTTTTTTTACTATATCTGCTCTTGAATTCTGGTCTGACACTGAAATCTGGAATAACTATGGTTGAAAGTTTCACAGAAATAGGTATAATCAGGTGTCAGCATCAAAATCATTAGCCCCAAATGATTGCTACAGTAAATTAATAACTCGCTCCACATTGATTTGTTTCAGTCTGAAGAATATCGACAATACCTAATAAATTTGGTGCTTTGAAAAAGAAAAGACTTATTGAATTTAAAAACTCTATATTGAATAAATTGAATAATTATTACTCACTTCTTGTTCATCGTTAGGACTGAGTTTATGGTACACACTTTCAATAACTGATTTTCTGAAAAGAAGATTTCATGCATTAATTTAATTCAAATTGAGTTAAAATCAAGCGGACAATGTAAACAAATGGTAAAGAAAAATAAACATGCAAAGTATATTACTACATTAATCCTTGCTTTAAAAAAAAAAAAAACTTTTTTAGTCATTTAATTCCCATAATCTTACATAAAGAATATATTTTAAAAAAAGTAAACATTTAATAGATGTCTTAATAAGGTTTGGTCAGTTTGTGCATCACATGAAAATATACAATGCAATGTTCATTAAACTGTCTTTAAATTTTAGAAAATGTACAAACGCATTTAATGTGTTCAGGGTGTTCACAAGACTAATCAAAAAATAAAGAGTAATAGTTGAGCTTAATATTACTTTAAAAAAAAATAATGAGTTTTATATTTATGTTTTCTAGCTTACTTGCTCTGAAAGCCCCCTCCAGGGGGGAATTGCTCATGTAATTCCTCAGCAACAGCATGCAAAACATAACCAAAGTCATGATTTTCCTGTGGCTCTCTTTCAAGAATTTCTAATAAATAAAGTAAGAAGCTAAATGTAAATTACAACATTTTATTATAACTGTTATGTTATTATTTTTTTTATTATCTCTTATTTTGCCTAGAGTATTTTTTCTAAGAGCATTAATGTTGCTCTTTTTGTTATAAAATATTTTTGAAGTATTGTAACTTATTATCAATAAAACAAAACAGTCCTTGATATTTTTGCATTAAGACATTTAAGATGAGTCTACTAAATTGGCAGTAAAACATCACTGAAACTGTACAATATAAGCTAGCACTTGAGCTTTAGTCACTGGACCTGGAGGACACCAATTATTTTGAAGACAAGCAGATATTTTTTTTCTATACCGTAAAAAATTCATGCATTGCATTTAAATCTAAGTCTAAAATCAACAATTATAAGTAACATTTCGTTAATAAAATATAATTTAAAAATTAAATTTCTTCAACACCTCAGTTTGTTCATAATAAAAAAAAATTGAACTTTATATACAGAAAATTAAGATGGTAACTCTCCTTACTCTAAAAATGATTAATATATACATACCTTTAACTTTGGACTCAATTCTTTCATCAAGTTCCTTGTCTTTTTTAACAGATTCCTCTGTTACGGACGGTGCTCCTTCAAAAGCTATTAATACAATACTCATATTATCTCTGCTGCCCTGAAGATAAAAATGTCAAAATTTTGTAAAACAAAGTATTAAAAAATGTATCAATTCATTACAAAAATAAAATTGACAAAATAATATTAACTCCATTAATGGATTGTAAGGGTAATTATGAAACAAAAATGTTAAAATATTATGGTCATTGGTCTGGAAATAAAATCAAGTTATGCATAACTTTTGTAATGGTTACACAAAAAAAAAAAATGTAACAAAGATGGCTTAACATTTTAACATTAATTTATCACTAGATATCTAAGTAAATAGTTCCTATTTTATCATTATCAAAGAAGTGTTAAAAAAAAAAAAGAATTAACCATTTACCTTGATTAAACAGGTATCCACTACTTGATTACAAACTTCTTCTAGACTGGGAGTTATTTTCATCTTATACTCTATGAATGCGCAGAGTTCATCATTTGACATAACATCCCAAATGCCATCACAGGCCAATACCATAAATTGGTCATCAGGATTGCGGTCCATGACTGAAATCTCTGGTTCTGGCGACACCAACTGTTCACATGGACCTTTTCCTTCTACATTTTTATATTCAAAGTCTCCAAGCGCTCGTGAAACGGCTAATGAGCCATTTACTCGCTGGATCATGACACTACCACCAGCATTTTGAATTCTCTCACGCTCTCTAGGATTAACAGGTTTATGATCAGTGGTGGCAAATGCACATCTGCCATTTCGGCACAATACTGCACGCGAATCTCCACAGTTAGCAAAAAAGATATGTTTGGGAGACACAATACTGCATACTGCTGTAGAGCCACTTTTATCTTCCCCACTAACCACCTCTGGCATTGCTCGCATTTTCTCATCTAGGTTAAGGAAGCCCTTCTTAATTCCAGCTAAAACATCTTCAATGGAAGGCTGGATCTCAGTGCCATCTGTCAAGTCTGGTTTTCCTCGAAAGTCTTCATTTTGAGTTATATGTTCCAATAGTTCCTCCGCGCACACAGCTGAAACTCTAGCACCCGCATGGCCATCAAAGACAGCGAAAAATGACCAGTCTTTAAGGTGATTATGGGGGATGCTAACTACTGCTGTGTGTGCATCTTCCATTTCAACTCTCCAGCCTTGCATACTACAGAGGCCATAGCGTAACCTATTTCCCACACCACCCTCATTATGTTTTTCAGTCTTTGGCTTGTCTAAAAATGCCCCCATTTTATTATCTGAAAACAAATTGATAAACAAAATTAGGATGTATGCATACAAAAAAAAAAACCTGACTTATGAAGCTTTAAATAAAAGGAAGAAGGAATACTGATGCCATGATCATTATTTTTATTCGGAGAAAAATTTGCATATTTTAGAAATATGTAGTGATTCTTTACATAAGTGTTTACCAATCTTTTTTGTCCCATACCCCACCTGAGCACCTCAAAAGGTGTAGGAAGAACAGGAGGTGGGGGGGACAGGACTGAGTGAGCAGTCCGCTGCAAACACACAGCATTTTTTAGGCCAAAATTGAATGTTCAATATATATGTTTGATGCCTACTCTATGTTAGAACCAGGGGAGAGCCATGCAGGCACAGAACAACAGAGGTCTCCCCATACAACTCCCCTTCTATCGATCATGAGCCTTCAGTGCCCTCAATTTATGCCCCCTGAATGTTTGAGATGCTCTGCGAATTGTTGTTTCTAAAACAAATTCACAACATTTTTGTGATTTTTTTCCTTTACTGGATCTTTAATGACACCCCGGAAAGCACAATTTTTATTCACATTTGGAAATACACCACAAAAATTGTTGATCTAATCAGCCACAACACTTGTTATATTACTAGTACCACTTTAAAAAAAAAAAGGGCGCCAACTTTTTTTTTTCAATGTTCGCAGTTTACATAACGCAAAAAAAAAAAAAAAAGCTTTCCAGCTTGTGAGGGTCTCAAGGACAATCCCAAGCATCACATGCTCTAGCTACTCCACTGTGACCTACCACCCTTAGAAGAACAGATAAAATTTAAATTTAAAAAAAAACAGCAAGAAAAGTAAAAACTATAGATTTCAAACAGCACTAACAAAATCTGTTTAACTATGAAATAAAAAATGACAAATAATATTTTTATTAGGTTCATTATTTTTACATTTTCAGTGAAAACAAGATTTTATGTAAATCATAGAGGAGACTTGTAACTTCATGAATACTTCACTAAATGTTTCTTCTATTATAAAATACAAATTTTACTGAGAATTTTCTAGAAAACCAAACTTATCTTCTCATTCTACTTTAGAACATTCTTTTGTTAACGTGTTTCAAGGTATACATTAGTCATTTAATATCCTAATGAAATTACATTTTCTCCACTTGGAACTCTAGGACAACCAATGAATGAACTACAAATATTCCCTACCGTAAGAATTTTAATTCTTATAGTAACTTATAGACAAAATTTATACAATTCAAATAATTTTTAGACTATAGTCTGAGAGAAAGAATGAACAAAATGTTTTGAGAAAGATGGGGTAATAAGGGGAGAGACTGCAATCAGGTTAGTACAAAATAAAATGAGTAAAACAGAGTAGGGTTAAACCTGAAAAAATAAACACAACAAAACAGCGAACGTGTCAGCAGAAAGCCTTCGTCAGCGAACAAAACAACAGAAAAAACGTTATATAAAAAAAGAAATAGCACTTAGCTGGTAAGTAGTATCTGTGGGCAGCAATAGAAGTGTGCTTCTACACTTCTATTGCTGCCCACAGATACTACTTACCAGCTAAGTGCTATTTCTTTTTTTATATAACGTTTTTTCTGTTGTTTTGTTCGCTGACGAAGGCTTTCTGCCGACACGTTCGCTGTTTTGTTGCGTTTATTTTTTCAGGTTTAACCCTACTCTGTTTTACTCATTTTATTTTGAGAAAGATGATCTTAGAATTACCAGAAATTGCTGAGTTTCTAATTTCACCAGTTTTTTTATATGGCAGTAATTTAATTCTGGACCAGCTAATGATTATTAACTAATTTTTCAAACATCCTGGTTCAAAGTTTTGTGAATAAAAATTTGCAGTAACTATAATAAATTGCCTATAACTAATAAGTTTAAACTCATTTACTTTTAAAGGTAAGAACAAGTGTAGGTTGAAGAAAATGAAGTGTAGGAATCAAATTAGGTTTTGAGAACCGGTAAAGTATAGAAGGCAATGAGAAAAAATTTATACCAGATGATTTGTAAACCAAACAAAATTAAAACAATATGGAGCAGACAGATTAAGTTATTGTGGGCATTTCAAAAAAAAATCATATATCAATTACAAAGAACTTCTAACGACATTCAGGTTAATAAGAGAAAAATAATTACAAATGGGTAAAGGAAAGTAGTAAGCACTCCCGTAATCCTGAACATTTGACCCTTACAACTGGACTGTAGACAAAAAAATAATTCTAACAATTCATTGGTAGTGTTGTATGTAGCTTTGAAAAGGGCCAGGTGTGTGCCATTGATGACCATATCCCAAATAGAAAAAAATAGCAAAGACTGAAATATGATTGGGTTTTGCAATTTAACTAGATTTTCCAGATTAATATCTAAAAATTTATATTGTGTCTAGCAAGTTGGAATAACTAATATTATGAACAGATTATTCCCAACAAAAGAATTCCAATAAAAGTATTCCACATAATACGACTGTGCACAAAGAGAAATCCACATCCAGATAATTCTACAGACGGAGTTTTTAATCACATTTGTCTGTGTGTAGTTTATTTACTGCATGTGAATTAGCGGTGTAAATAGTAAGTTGTCGACAAAATAGGTTTGCAATATTTTTCCTTTGTGGAAACAACACAAATACCTTAGGAACAGGGTTTGCAGTCAAAAGAGAGACAGTAAATGCAGTCATTGGGTTTAAACCAGTGAGTGAAAGATTATGCCCCATAAGGATTAGAGGAAAAATGTTTAACATCACGTTAATCTGCGCTCATGCTCCAACGGAAGATACATATGAAAGCATGAAGGAAAATTTCTACGAAACACTGGAAAGAATATTTGATGAGGCTCCATGACATGATATCAAAATAGTCCTTGGCGATTTCAATGTGAAATTTGGGAAAGAACTAGTCTACAGACCAACAATCAGAAAGGAAAGTATGCATGATGAGAGCAATGACAAATGAACACGTCTTATAGACTTCGCCTCTGGAAAAGGAATGATAATCAGTAGCACAGTATTTCAACATAAACAAATACATAAAGCGACATGGATATCTCCAGATGGATTTACCCGTAATCAAATAGTCCATGTACTCATCGACCGGAGGCATGGCTCGGACATATCAGATGTGAAAAGTTGTAAAGGGGCGGACATTGACTCTGACCACATGCTTGTTAGAATCAAATATAAGCAAAGAATTTGTAACATCCACAATAAACAAAATAAAAGAGAAAAACAGTACAATAGTCAGAAACTTTGTAGGGATCCAAAAATTACTGAGGAATATCAACAGAAGATTGAAACTCTACTAGAATTATCCTAAAGAGAATCAGCCAGCAACGTTGATATAAACCAGCAATGGGAAAAGATGAAGCAAATAGTCACAAGTGTAACAAAGGAAACTGTTGGATTTAAACCAGCAGTGAAAAGAACAGGATGGTATGACGCAGAATGCAAAGAACTTATAGAACAAAGAAACAAAGCTCGGCTAATGATGCTGCAAAGGGAAACAAGAAGAACACGACAATTATATAATGAAGCAAGAAGGGTGGCCAGCAAAATTTGCAGAAAGAAAAAACGTGTTTGGGAAAAATAAAAAATAGTAGAGATAGAAGAGTTGGCAAAAGAAAGAGATGTGAGGGGAATGTACCTGAAGATAAAGCAGGAAAAGAATGGCTTTCAAGCAAGATCCCATATGTGTGAAAGCACGGATGGAGAATTGATCACAGAGAGCAGTAGAGTACTAGAGAGATGGGCACAACACTTTGAAGGCTTACTGAATGGCTCAGGTGGAGGAACCAATGAGGATTACGCCCCGCCACAAGGAGGACCGGACCCACTGGTCAACTAACCAACTTTAAATGAAATAAAAGATGTAATCTCCACCATGAAAAATAACAAAGCCCCAGGAATAGACCTTATCCCTGCAGAACTCATAAAGCTAGGTGGTAGCGAACTGCATAGGCAAATCCACGAACTTATAACCAGAATCTGGCAGGAGGAAGAAATGCCAACTGAATGGGACACGGCACTCATAATCCCAATTCACAAAAAGGGATCTAAGTTGATCTGCTCAAACTATAGAGGTATCTCCCTTCTTAATGTAATGTACAAAATCCTCACAAAACTTATAGCGAGAAAACTGGAAAAGTATAGTGAACAGATCCAAGGGGACTATCAATGTGGATTCCGGCAGAATAGGTCAACCCACGGATCATATTTTTACTATAAGATGTCTCCTAGAGAAATGCTACGAATATAACATCGACATACACCAACTATATGTGGATTACAAAACAGCATACAATAGCGTAAACAGGAATTACTTATACAATGCTTTACAAGAACTTGGGAGTCCCTAACAAGCTTACTCGGCTCATACACATGACAATGGCCAACTCCAAAAGTAGAATCAAGGTTCAGGGAGAATACTCTAGGGAGTTCATGGTTAATCGGGGCCTCAGACAAGGAGACTCACTATCATGTATCCTGTTTAACATCAAGCAAGAAAAAGTTATTAGAACCATTCACATTAGCACCAGTGGAACCATAACAAACTATTTCCAGAGAGATACTACAGAGCAACGACCATCAGGAACCTTATATAGCCAACCATTGCAGTACCTGGCATATGCAGATGATATAGCACTACTGGGTAGAAACCGTAATGACATAATTAAAGCATTTGGGGAACTTGAAAATGCCTCATTCAAAGCTGGCCTTGATATAAATGAACCGAAGACAAAATATATGATAATTTCAAGAAACTCCCATGCTGATGATAACATCAATATAAACAACCACAAATTTGAGGGAGTGGCCACATTCAAATATCTAGGGGCAACTATAAATGAGCACAATGAGAGAATGTCAGAGGTGAAAGAAAGGATAACAGCAGGCAACCGTTCCTATTTCAGTCTACAAAAGCTACTGGGAAACAAAAACCTATTAAGGGGAGCAAAGAAGACAATATACACCACCATCATAAGACCTGTAGTAACGTACGCTAGTGAGACCTGGACCCTCACCAGAAAAGCAGAGAACCTGCTCAACACATGGAAGAGGAAAATCCTCCGCAAAATATACGGACCAGTGATAGAAAATGATATCTGGAGAATATGTACAAACCATGAACTTTACTATTTGTACAAAGAACCACCTATAGTCACAATAATAAAAAAAGGCAGAATACGCTGGGCAGGTCATGTTGAAAGGATGCCGGAATGCAGAGCAGCCAAAAGCCTAGGGGCAGACGACTCATCGTTCGCCCAAGGATAAGGTGGATTGATCATGTGGAGACAGATTTACACCAGTTGTGGGTTCGAGCATGGAGACGGAAAGCCATGGATCGCTCCGAATGGAAGGATGTGGTGGAGCAGGCCAGGGCCCTACATGGGCTGTAGTGCCATTGATGATGATGAATATTTTTCCTTTAGTACGGTACATTACTTCCATGTACTTCATTGGTGTTAAAGAGATTTTTTTAAAGTAAATATGAAGGACAGATTACTAAATTATATTATAATTTAAAAAATATATTAAATGGATACTGAGCTTGGGTGGGTCCAAGAACAGAGTGCCCCCCCCCCCAAGCACATGATATGCATTAATTATCTATTTAATGCAAAGTTGGGTAACTAATTGCCCTGCTGGCCATGTATTTTTATTCTACTAGCATGTTCTCCGCAGAAGAGGTTAGCAATATTTTTGCTTTAGTACATTAATTCCATGGACTTCATTTCATGTGTTTGAAAGTAAATATGAAGGAAATATTACTAATTTAACTTACACTTTAAAAAATATATTGAATGGACAATGAGCTTGGATGGGTCCAAGAGCAGAGTCCCCTCAGCAGCACCTGACATGCAGTTGTTATCTTTTTAAGGCAAAATTTGATACCTAATTTCCCTGCTGGCCATGTATTTTTTTATTCTAGTAGTGACTCTGACAATGAGGGCCTTAATGTACAAAGTCACATATATATGTTTATGTATCACTTAAAGTTTTCTGTGCTGGTCATCCCTAAACTGGATCTTTTGAATTAAATGATGTATGTTCTATCTTAAGACATCACAGAATGTACTACTGATTTTTAACTCCAACACAGTTACAAAGGTAGATTATCTGCTATTATGCCTCTCTGTGGGGTCATGGCCTATATAATCAGGTGTTAGCTAAATCATCATTCAAAATGGGTATTGATCTAATGTAAGTGGGTTACGGGCAAATCACTTTATAGAAATGAGTTTTCTTGCAATTTCAGTCTCTGTATGAAAACGCGCTTTTATCAGGGCTTGTTTCATGATTAATTGGAAGAGATATTGACTGCCATTATGAACGATGCTGGAGAGGGTCCCTCTAGATTTCAAAATTAACACAGACTTTCTTTTTTGGAATTTTTTCAAATGGATTCAAATGAAACCAATGATTTCAGAGATATTCCATGTGATAGTGAATGATAGTTAGTATAAGCACTAGCAGTGATTGCGACAACACTGAGATATCGACAATTTTAGTACTAAGTTTATCATATTGTTAAAGACATGTTGGAAGGGTGGAAATTGAACAGAAAAGAGAACGATTGGATCCCAAAAACCTACTCTAAAGAGATTGAAAGACATTTATGTTTGTATATATGATCTGGAGTGTTAATACAAAATTGATTAAAAAATAACTTCAATGAAAAGGCATTTTGTAGATCAAATTTTTGTGCGCACCCCCCACCCCCCGGAGTAAATAAAAACAATTGATCAAAATAACATCTCTCAAATTAAGTACCCGGTACCTATAAATTGACATTTTCTGAAAGAATATTTAAAAACCTGATTAAGTGAATGAAAGAATAACAAAGAGAGTGTTAGGGTGGGTTGAATGCAGAATAGTGAAAGGTCATGGTCAATATAAACTTACATAATATAAAAACTAATTCTTTTTTCATACCATTTGATTCATTATCTTATGTACCCGGTATTTTCAACAAAAATGCATACATGTTAGGGTATATGAATTCAATTTTCATACGATTTAGTTATTTTAGACAGGTATATCAAAATGCTAAAAATGGCTTGATGGCACTGAGCACATGACAGTTATAGGGTAAGACTCACATAAATGATTTTAAAAATTATTCCTTGTAGTACACATGCTGTAACAGGAAAAAAATCGGTGACATACCATGCAAGGTTTATTGTATGAATAATACTAACATAATAATAAGGACAAAAATAACATATTCAAACGTGTTAGTTTCGTTCAATCAAGCTATTCAAGTATTAATTGCACAGAAAAAATTTGAAAAATCATATTCTTAGCCGCTTTATTGGGTAAAATTGATATCCCTTTTAAAACAAATCCAAAAGTGGGGAAAAAAGAAATCCCAGCCCAGGGAATTGCGAAATGACACTATAACCTTTATGAAGAATTATTTACAACTTTATACTTTATTTTGATTTGGCACAAACCAGGCCTTCTAAAAAATTTGGGAGATTTTTATCATTTTAAGTACCTGTTAATCAAATGACAAGCATACAAAAATGCATTTGTAGAATATTAGCCTTAGTAGTGACTGGTAATGATGAAAATTCAAGGGCTTAACCTTAAAGTTGCTAATTGTGCCCAAGCTGTGTCTAAGAGTTAAGCCCAAGCTGTGTCTAAGAGTTAAGCCCAGCTATAACCCTGTCCATCACTTTTCTACAAATAATTTTGATTATTTAAAAAAACTGGTAAAACTAATATAACCAGAGAGCAAGACATTTAACTATGGAATAGAGCAATGTTTCCAAAACTTTCGACATCTGTGTACCCCCGTCTATAACTTTCTTAACACTGAGTACCCCTTGTTAAAAGAAAATTGCATATACTTTAATAACAATAAAAACATTTTTGCAGCGTGTACTCCCACAAAACTCTGCATGTACCCTTAGGGGTACACATACCACACTTTGGGAAACACTGGAATACAGTAAACATAGTTTTAAGGAAATTGGCCTACACATTAAGTTAGACTCATAATTCTGGATTATTAGACACAGTACCAAGGCTACTATAAGGCATATTTAAGGCGCCTAATTATGGCATAAATCATAAAGTAAAGTAAGGCCTAGCCCTAAATCTAGACTAGAGTTTATTAATGTGTGCATTGAATGTAACACTATGATGAAGTTCATTGTAAAAAAACTTGCTAATAATATTTACAATAAACTGCAGTCTTTAAACTTTAAAGATATTGGCCAATGTTTAATTTTTGATTGCCTTCAAAACAATTTGATGGTTACTGGTTGCAAGTGACCCAAGACTGAGTGGGGTTAACATGCATGAACTTGAAGGAATAACAACCTGTGTGTGTGTGTTAGTTCGTGCCAAGTTTGATACTTAAAATACATTCACTCAATAAGGTTTTTAAAATATTCATGTTGAATCAGTTCTGTCCAGACAAGACAGACCTCTTGTTAATACACCACTACCTGACCTCACTGTGATTATACTACCACATCTCAAGAGGAGTTGTATAATTATTTTTTAAAGAATGCTATAATGTAAAAATGTTCATCTTAAAACTAATATGTAGTTTTTTTTACTCTTTAGCAAAATGTGATTTTAGACTAGCTTCAACTTTTAAGCGTTTACACTTTTATGAGAAATTTACTAAGTTTCTTTCATTTAAGTTGCGTCGCCATTCCGTCATGTACCGCCTTCTGTTCTTGGTTGTTTTTAACATTCATGGCCGAATGATGAGTCAACTACATTTTTAGTCAGATTAGCCAACAAAATAACACACATAATACTCAAGCTTACTTAAATAATGTTTAAGGGTGGATAATGTTCTCAATTTTTCTCCAACTTAATGAAAATGGAGAAAATTAACCATTAGGCTCAATTCTTCCGAGTTGAAAATTCAACCTGAAACATGCGATACACAACAAACATAAGATGGAGGATGTGCTGTCTGGGCATGCGTAACCTCCGCAAGACCCGGATGATGTACTAAATATACATGACCTAAATTACATCATCGACTAGAGTGGTGTTTCTACTCCCCACCATTTCAACCCTCCGTCAGTTTTCTTAAGTCTAAGAAATAGCAATTGTTGCGCAGAATTTAGTTTATAAAATTAACCAACATTCTTGACAATGAATTACAAAATATAAATACCTCCCCACATTTTAAATAGCCATTAAAAAGAAACGATTACTTTGCAAAACAATACGAAAACAGAAATGTATTCAAATTTCCTGACATATAATTATAATATATTTATTAAAATCTAAGATTGTTTGCAGTAAGGCAGTAGCACACAAGGGGTGCGGACTGCATGCAGTTCACCCTGACTGAGAAGGGTGGTTTAAAATGACCAGTGACGTAGGAAAGGGTAATAATAAGGGGAGGAACTGCAATCAGGTTAGCAAAATAGTAAATGATTAAAACAATGCAATGGTCAAACCCGGAAAAAGGAACGCAACAAAACAACAAACGTGTCGACAGGAAGCCTTCGTCAGCGAACAAACAAAATTTATAAAAAAAAACAGAATAAGAATAAAAATTTTAAATATCATTTAGCTGAGATGTAGTATCAGAGAGGGCAGCAAAACAATTGAAAAAAGTGTTGAGTGGGACGGAGCTTGGTTGCACTTTTTTCTTTAGGGGTCGTCCATTAATTACGTCAACAATTTTTCCGCAATTTTGGACTCCCTCCCTCCCCCTTGTCAACAACTGTCAAACTTTCAATGCCCCCTATTTAATTATGTCAACATTTTATACCCACACCCCTTTCCAAAAAATGAATTATAATATAAATAAATTTATAAATACATTTTAATTTGTGCTGATCTATTTTTAATAACAAAATTGTAGGAAAAACATTTTACTACATTTAGTAGTATAAATATGATTATTGTCAGTTACTCAGTATAGCTGACAATTATAGTATAGTTTCTAGCTGCTATTATCTTCCCATGGAGTAGCCAGGTGTTGCTCTATCGTAACAATAGGCATTAGGAACATCATTTGGGTAGGGCAGTAATGCTATGTACTGTGGCACCTCCAGTAATAAACATCTTAAGAAGCCGAACAAGTTTTGGTTTTGTCACCCTCTCCCTTCCCCTGAAAAAACCTGAAATGACGCCCCGGTGGGCATAATCTATAGTAGCTGATTTATCATTTTCATCTTGCAGAACTGATATACCTGACAAGTCAACATCATCCTTATCTAACTATTCAGCAATTAAAATGGAAGTATTGTCTGTGTGAGCAATAACCAATATTGCTAAAAGCCTAAACATATATGGCTATTTACAAACATTACAAAAATTGTTTAAAATAATGTAAGAACCAGTCAATTTTTAAGATTAAAATTTTAATAGAAAAAAACATGATTGTTGACGTCAACTAATCTAACCCCCCCCCCCCCCCCCATCTCCCTTATCAACAACTGTCCAAC
>CAXITT010000012.1:1337715-1354590 GCA_964033795.1 Lymnaea stagnalis | reverse complement strand
GGGGGGGGGGGGGGGGGGGAACTTCAGGTTTTCGGGGGGGGGGGACACTTCAGATTTTTTTTTGGGGGGAGTGCCAGCAGTTCCAGTTGATTTATTGTTGGACATATTTTTGCTCGGGGGGGGGACTTGGCTTTCCCCGGAGGGGGGCACTGCCCACCCCTCCGGGGATATAGCTGAAAGAAACCCTGAGTGTAGTTATAAGAGTGTCAGTTTATTATACGTTCTACTTTAATAATCACCACACCGAAAACAAATGTAATGAAGGCATTAGCGGAGACGTTTAAATTTGTCATTGGCATTTTCGGCCAAATGCCGAATTTGTTTTGTGGAAATGGGGCGTTAAAATGTTCGGACCATCCCATGTGGCACTAAACCTAGCTGCGCAACATGGAAAAACTGCAAATTTTATGGTGCCCGTGCGTATCGGTTTTATTGCAGTGCAGGATGCCACCTGTCATCTAGTTCCAACCGGGAAGGTCAATATGCCACTAGATTAGGGTGACCAAACGTCCCGTAAAAACGGGATTGTCCCGTTTTTTCACGATCGTACCCGTTGTCCCGAAAAAGTCTCTCTGGACGCCTAAATGTCCCGTTTTTTAAACCAAACACATTTTCAAATCACTAAAACCTCCTAATTTATTATATAACTTCAAGTAATATTTTGGCTAGCTGTGTAGGGAGTGATGATGTGGGCTCGCGTGATGGCTGCACTGTGCCCCCTCCACCAGTGTCGCTGCCATAGATCTTATATGTAAATGTATAGCGAAAGACATGAGACTTGAAGCTGCGGGGGGGGGGGGGGGGGGTGGGGGGGGGGGGGGGGGGGGGGGGGGAGGGGGGGGGGTTAGGATGTAACTGCGCGCAGAAAACAATTTTGATTCCGCCACGTGTAATGTGTTAGCCTGATCCCTGCCGGCCTGTTCCTGTCAAAATGACAGGTGTTTGTTTTGGGTGTTGAACGTAATTCTTTAATTTTATATTATCTTCTCATGTAAACAATAATTATGCCCAAGTGTCAATGTAAGTTTATGGATGAGTATTCCAAAGAGTGGAAATATATTAAAAAGGGACGTTATGAAAGTGAAGCCGAGTGCACAGTTTGCAATAATTTTTTAGTATTGGTTTCCACCCGAACCCCCCCCCCCCCAGTTGTCCTTGAAAATGTCCCGTTTTTTCAAGTTCATGCTTTGGTCACCCTGCACTAGATAATGTCGGGGGTTATCATTTAGCAGATTGTCATTAGGGTTTCTCTCCCGAGCTACCGCACGATTTTTAGCAAACAAAAGACTTCCCGATTGTCATAAAATGTATCAATAAGCCAAGACCTGTAAAATCTAGTTTAGCCTACTGTGATAAATTAACTCAACCCAGTAGCTCTTGTGCACATGTTCTCAGGCGTTTTCAGGTCACGACCTCGTTCATATAGAGACAAAGTGACCTATATTGTGCGTGTGTGGGTGGTTTTAAAATAGGGTAAATTCTTGAAAAGGAATACATTTTATAACGTAATTTTCCAGTATACTATGATTGGCGATTTATTTACTGTCATCATTGAAATTGTAAGTCAAACTTTAAGACGCCAATTAAGAGAAGAAAACTATTTAAAAATCACTTTTTCTCTTCAGTGGCGTAGCTAGGGATTTGGGGGTCCTGGTGGCTTGGCCTCTTTAGGGGCCCCTGCATTTTGACATTCGACATTATTTAATGTAAAAAAAATTCTGACACTCCTTTGGGGGCCCCCCTCAAGTAGGGGCCCGGAGGACTTTCGAATTTGGACCCCCTCCCCTAGCTACGCCACTGCTTCCTCTTAATCTACTGTTTCAGCCGGCGACCCCAAATTTTCTGAATCCCACTTGAAGTCACCAGATTATCTCAAACTAATATATATTATTAGAATAAATGACCTGATGTTATTCGTGTTAATAATGATAGATCCTATGCAATAATTTCTAACTGCTATTGCAAAAACTCATCACAATTCATAACTTTAAAAATGTAATAATATTTACGTTTCTAACATTACGTTTTGAGAGGAATTTATCTGCTATATATTCTATGCCTACCCTACTCCTTTCACGCTCCTAAACTAGTTTTCCCCCCTCTAAACATGACATTAAATTACACAGTCTAAATTATTACTAATTATATCAATTTTGTCACTAAAGAAGTTAATTGAGGGACAATTACTACGTTAGAGAAATACTTTAGATTTACCCCTTTTCGTGCCCTTGAATTACAACTTTTTTTTCTCCAAAAATTGTTTTAAAAAACTATGCCGAATGTTTAATCTCATAAAATACAAATCTCTTTATTTTTTGCAAAGTAAAAAAAAAATGTATTTTAACTTTTTGAAAGTAAATATTAACCCAACCCTATTTTCTAAAATTAATTTTTCAAAAATGTAAAATGATTGGATTTTGATATTCATGGTTATCCTTATATAAACGTACTAGAGACCGACCGAAAGTGATTTTTCTGATTTGGGCCGAAGCCGAAAATAGGCCGAAATTTTAAAATGACTTTCAGCCGAAACCGAAAAAATGCCGAAAGTTAAAAATGAATTTTGGCCGAAACCGAAGCCGAAACCGAAGCCGAAACCGAAGCCGAAAATGAAATATTAAGATATTTTGAAATTCGTTCCCGCATACATTCTGCATAAATCGAAAATGATTGGGGAAAGTATAAATATTTACATTATTTTTTTTATAAAAAAATGAGATAATCGTGAATATTAATAAATAAACATCTAATATAGGGGTCTCAAACTCGCAGACCGCAAGCCATTTGTGACCCGCAAGACGATATTTTGCGACCCGATAGGCCTACATGACAGAAAAGTTTAGTGTAAATGCGCCGGCCCGTGTCCCCCATTCTCATATCTATAACGTCACTCTCCGCGGCGGTTTCAGTCGAATCTCACCGACTAGTCTAATTCTGATTTTTTCTTTTTAATGTTTCTATATATTTTTGTATGCCAGGTTTCTGGCAACAGTGAGTAGTTCTTAAGAACCCTTAATGCTTTTATTGTTATTTATAAAGGTTGAGCATATTGTAACAGTTGTAATCGCTTTTTTGTGGATTACTTGATGCGACCCACTCTCATTCAGACACTACCTCCTGTCCCCCCCCCCCCCCCCTCCCCCCCATGATTTGAGTTTGAGACCCTTGAACTAAGAATACTTAGGATTTTACCATTTTAATATAAAAGTAATTTAAATTGCTTTACAATTTTTTTAAAAATTAGTATGGTAGGAGAAAATTGGGGGGGGGGGGGAATTAATGCAAAATATTTTTTTTCTCCTTCTTCTATATCTTAAGGGCCAACGATCAATTTATTGATCATTTTGGCTCCTAAACAGGGTCTCTAAAAATGTGGTTCAAAAAGATCGCTTAATTTGTTTTTAAAGATCTTTTAGTTGGTTGTTATTGATCGGTTAGTTTGTTCTTAAAGATGGGTGAGTTTTTTCATAAAGATCGCTTAGATTGTTCTAAAATATCGCTTAGTTTAATCTTAAAGATCGCTTAATTTGTTCTTACAGATCGCTTAGTTTGTTGTCAAAGATCGTTTAGTTTGTTGTTAAAGATCGTTTAGTTTGTTGTTAAAGATCGTTTAGTTTGTTGTTAAAGATCGTTTAGTTTGTTTTTAAAGATCGTTTAATTTGTTGTTAAAGATCGTTTAGTTTGTTGTTAAAGATCGTTTAGTTTGTTGTTGAAGATCTTTTAGTTTGTTCATAAAGATCGCTTAGTTTGTTGTTAAAGATCGCTTAGTTTGTTGTAAAGATCGCTTATTTTTTTCATAAAGATCGCTTAGTTTTTCTTAAAGATAATTAATTTTGTTCCTTAAGATAGATTAGTTTGTTCTTAAAGATCTTTTAGTTTTTTCCTAAAGAACATTTAGTTTTCTGTTAAAGATCGCTTAGTTTATTATTATAAATCATTAAGTTTACTATTAAAGATCATTTGTTTTGTTCTTAAAGATCATTTAGTTCGGTCTTAAAAATCGTTTAGTTTGTTCTATTAGAGCGTTTAGTTTGTTATTAAAGATCGCTTAGATTGTTCTTAAAGATCGCTTAGTTTGTTTTAAAGATCGTTTAGTTTGTTATTAAATGTCCCTTAGTTTGTTGTTAAATATCGTTTAGTTTGTTCTCAAAGATCGCTTAATTTGTTCTTAAATATGGCTTAGTTTGTTGTTAAAGATCTCTTTCACTGAGTATTAAAATGATCGAAAACCTGAGTCACTTTCGGCCATCCGGCCGAAAGTCTAAGTCGATTTCGGCCGAAACCGAAATTAAGCCGAAAGTTAACTTTTCAGTTTCGACCGAAACCGAAACTTGTCCGAAAGTGATAAAATGGCCACTTTCGGCGCCGAAACCGAAGCCGAAGTCATAATTCGGTCGGTCTCTAAAACGTACCCAAGATTTGTTAATGCCGTTGATCTTCTTAATTGGTAAACATAAGTATTTTTGTAAAAAGAGAGAGTAACATCAGTAGTAGTATAGAGTGTAGGAAATGAATATTATTTTGGCGGGTGAAGGGCGGGTGAGCCCGCCAGACCCGCCAAGGGGCATAACCCGATAATTACTGTCTTATAAAAGTGACCTCCCTTTGTTGGCCGAGTGTAATTATACTTGTATTGTGTAATTATATTAATTAGAGTTGTACAATGGTATATTTAATTAAGTTGATTAATTCTAAAACCAAAGACAAAAGAGGGCTTTTTATATTACTTTTATTATATTTTATGACAAACGTATGAGTCAATGATTCAACAGAATCACAATTTTATTGCGTAATTTTATTATGAGTGGTTCTCAAATTTCTATTGAGTGGTTCTCATTTTCGCTAATGAGGGGTTCTCATAGTGTTTTGGGTATAATTTTTCTTGTATTTTAATTAGTTTTCTTGTCTATTTTAAGGTATTCTCAAAGTGTTGGGGTCATTTTTTGTTATTTTAAGTGATTCTCAATGTATGGGGGTCATTTTTTGTTGCATTTTAATAGTTTTTTTAAATATTTTTAATTAGTTTTCTTGTATATTTAAAGTGGTTATCACGATGTCGGGGTTGATTTTCTAATAAGTGGTTCTCATTAGGTGTGAATCATTTTTTGTTGCATTTTAGTAGGTTTTCTTATATTTTTAATTAGTTTTCTTGTACATTTTAAGTGGTTATCACGATGTCGGGGTCGATTTTCTAATACGTGGTTCTCATTAGTTGTGAATCATAACGAGTTTTCTTCTCGTTATGGAATAATTCTGTTGTAGCAGGATAACTTTATTGAATTTTATTGATGAGTAATCAAATATTTCTCATTGTCAAGGGGTTCTCAAAGGGTTTTGGTTGTATATTTTCTTATATTTTTAATAGTTTTCTTGTCTAGTGTATATGGTTTGGTAGGCAGGACAGGTGATTTTTTAGCTTCTTCTTGGTAAGTTTGAGGACCGAGTAGTCTAGGGGGTTATATTTTTAATTGGTGTTCTTAATAATACGAGAACCATTGAGATATATTTTTTCCATAGGCTTTACAAACCAAGGATCCGGTCTACACGTGGGTGAGTAACCGACCATAGGACGCGAAGCGCGAAACATACCATGGAACACGTCGTCACCTGGACGAGTCGTAACCAGTGAGGGGGCGGGCAGGGCGTGGAAAAATGAATCGGGCCAACGATAGGTATGCGGGGAGGAGGTAGGGGTCATGGAATGTACGCGCATACCAGCGTTATTCAGGGGATATGGGGGTGGGGAGGTCTTTATTTTGAACGGGTTTTCAGTCTCTTTGTAATATTTTTAACGAATTTTCAAAAGCGCTATTATAAGACATAAGGAGAATCTTATCGAGTGGGTCTCAAAGTATGTCGGGGTTGATTTTCTAATAAGTGGTTCTCATTAGGTGTGAATCATAACGAGTTTTCTACTCGTAATGGAATAATGCGGTTGTAACAGGATAACTTTATTGAATTTTATTGATGAGCAAGCAAATATTTCGCATTTTCAGTAGGTTCTCAAAGTGTTTTGATAGTATATTTTCTTGTATTTTAATTAGTTTTCATGTCTATTGTATATGATTTGGTAGGTCGGACAGGTGGTTTTTAGCGTCTTCTTGTCAATCTTGAGGACCAAGTAGGGTCGTTTTCTTCTTGTTATTGAATAATGCGGTTGTAACAGGATAAGTTTATTGCATTTTATTGATGAGTAATCAAATATTGCTCATTTTCAGCGGGTTCTCAAAGTGTTTTGTTTGCATATTTTCTTGTATTTGAATTAGTTTTCTTGTCTATTGTATATTGTTTGGTAGGTAGGACAGGTGGTTTTAAGCTTCTTCTTGGCAAGTTTGAGGACCGAGTAGGGTCCTAATTAGCGTTATTGTAGTGTATTGTTTAAATTTTTTAGGCTTAGTGAGTTATGTTTTGTGCGCATGACAGATGTTTTAAGTTTCTTCTTGTCAATTTTGAGGACCGCGTAGGGTCCTAATTAGAGTTATTGTAGTGTGTTGTTTACATTTTTAGTCTAGGGGGTTATATTTTTTAATTATCAATGACTTACAAGACATACCATCACCACACCTGCGCTCACAAGTCACGCTACACTGCGCATTGTAACCAAAGGTCACAGCTCGGCCATTGTTCACATTTCCCCGCTACGCTTGTTAACAAAAGGGCTGATGTGTTTCTGTGAGTGGCGGGGCGCTCTGGGTAGACCATAAACAACAATGGCGCCCAGGGAGCTAGCTACAAGAAATTTTAAAAGTAGGGTTGTGTATTTTATACGGACAGGGCTCCCTCTTGGTTCTATCAGATATTCCGACAGACTTCATAACAAACACTAGGCATTCCACTGAGAATAAAACGTAAGAAATGTACGGATTAACCCTGTTTCCCATGTCATTTCCCACCATGCATGAACTGGTCGACTATGGGTAGACACCTGGACGTAAGGCAAATCTAACAGGTGTTTTAGTACAAGTGATCTCATCTATTGGACTGGGGGAATGAGGGGTGTTACTATAGCAGGAATCTGGGTATTAACAGGTAGTGTATTAGAAAGATTTAGACCCCTTTGTTTAGATGAAATTTTTTCGATGGTCTGAGGGTAGACACAACCATTACAAGTGACCATAGGGGCGGGGGATTGTAAGCGATACGTGGGTAAAGGACTTTTAGTGACAAGGGTTCTAAAAATTTTAAAAATTGTAATGTTTATTAGTAAAGTATATACATCAACAACAGATAGAAAATAACAGGAGTCATACATTTTAATCGTTTTTTTTTTTTAATTGTCCGAAACAAACATAGTTATTTTAAGTCATACATTTTAATAGGTTATTGAAATTATTTTTAAGAGGTAAAGACGACCCTTGTGTTTTTTACAAGTGTTCGTTTGTCCAGGTGTCGGCGTTATCTTGAGGCGACTATTATGGATACGGTTCCAAATCCTACAAAGCCAATAGCAGTAAATAAAACACATTTCCATATCTTTTCAGCCAGTTCCGATTGAGCTGGAAAAAACTCAACGAATCCATCCTGAAAATTAAGAATAATACATATAGTTATAGTAAGACATATGTTTTTTCTCTTTGTGTCCAACGATAACGTATAATTTCCAGACGGAAAGCCTTGCCTAGGGCATCTAAACTAATTTTTTTTATTAACTATACGATAGTCTTTAGGTCTACTTAAAACTATAAAAAATAAAATAATTACCCATCCTCCATTGTCGAGAATCCATTTTCCAAGTTTGTTAGCAACATATTTTCCAACAAATAAGGCAAACTTCTTTTGGTAAGGTATGGACCTCGAAGAATAGGATTCATTTATGTTATCAGATTGTTCATTTTTATTATGGTCAATGTAATACTTGACAACTCGTGCAGCAAAGGCATAAACAGCAACAATCCTTCCCCAGTTTACTTGTCCATCAGCAAAGATTTCATCCGCAACAATAACAAAAGTTGGAAATGCATTTGTTTCATCTGGTTTTAGTCTGTTGACCAACCCGGTAAAAACTAAATCATGCCGATCTGACAGCTCTTTCACAGTACGCCGTAAGGTGCGACAATATTTATTGGGAGGCTTTTTAGGATTCACTTGATCAAAAGTAATAAGTAAATCTTCTGCCATAGACTCTGCCTCACGACAAATTTGATCCAACGGTGAGTTGGAGAATGTCTGGGGACTAGCTTCCATCACGCTTGCAATATCGACTTATAGTGTTATGTATCACTTTTCCACACTTGGAACACAAAAAATTAAGTAAAAAACGAAAACGGCTATAAGAAAAAAGCCACTTTAAAGTTTAAATTTAGATTGTTAGACATTTTAAATCATGACCCATTTCCTCCACAGGAGCGGTCAACTTGTCACGGATAAAGGCAAAATCCGTTTCTAAGACATCAAGAAAGTGTTGAAACGATTGATCCAATCCCGAGGTTAACATTGTCAGCAAGAATAACTCAGACTGAGTTGTATCATCCCAGTGACTCAAAATATCCGCCTGCTCAGCGGGGGTAAAAATGCCCCGTTGTACCAGACCACTGAGAATGTAACGGGGAGTTAAGTTATCCACTAGAAATGTCCAATTTTTAAGTAGGATTGTTTTATCTGTGTGGTTCATACTTGTTACTCTCCCACAACACCACGTGTAGTTTGCGCTGACCCTGATCAAAATAAAGCCAGAGGTACTCAATCAAGGAAGAGGGTTAAATGTTAAACGGGTCTCTCATCTATCCTGCAACTCGATTATTTTCTCTTTAGTCTAGTTCACAAAGGGTTCGTATCGCAAACACAAGTCTCTTTAACTTTCCAACAGCGTGGGACATCGGGATTTTCACAAGTGCAATCGCCACGAAGGTTACGCTACCAAACGTTCAAATCACAACTAACATCGCATGAACAGTGATCGCCTCGTCTGTACAAGAGTATTGTCAGGCCACCAGGAATGAAAAGGCTAGAAGTTTGGGGTAGATTATATACACACTACAACAATGATTGCGCGAGCCAGCGCAAGCGTGGTCAATGACCGGGTAATGACCCTTCGGGCGAGGCTAATACCGCCCCACCCCACTTGATAAACACTTGGTACCGATGTACCTTCCCATCTCTCCCCCTCAGCTCGACTCTAATCTTTTTCCAACCCACCGAGCAACAAAGTACCCTCCCTTTCCCGACCCAACTTTACGAGGACCAGCTACCATAACATTAAAAAACTTAACACTATTGTTCGTCTCACGTCGACGCTTAAATTTTTTGTCCCCACCACATCTAAAAATTTTCCACCCTTTGCAAACTTTACAACAGACCCATCTACCACATTATAACACCCCGTTACTAGGTTCGGTGTCCCCGTCACAACTAACAAATGTGCCTCCCTTCAAACTTTACAGCATGCTCAGCTACCACATCATAACACACCGTTTGTGTTTTGTCTTGTTTCTCAACTAACTTTCTATCAAACTTACCAACGGCGGATACATCTGGATTTTTTTTCAAAGACAGTTTTTAATTTTCTCAAATCCAGTTTTAAAGTTCTCAAGTGCAACTTTTAATTTTGACAATGCAGTTTTTAAAGTTCTCAAATGCAACTTTTAACTGTTACCACGCAGTGTTTTAATAGTTACCATGCAACTTTTAAGTGTTACCATGCCGTGTTTTAAGTGCTACCAAGCCGTGTTTTAATTGTTACCATGCAGTGTTTTAATTGTTAACATGCAGTATTTTAATCGTTACCATACAGTGTTTTAAGTGCTACCAAGCAGTGTTTTAATTGTTACCATGCAGTGTTTTAATTGTTAACATGCAGTATTTTAATCGTTACCATGCAGTGTTTTAAGTGTTACCAGGCAGTATTTTAATCGTTACCATGCAGTGTTTTAAGTGTTACCATGCAACTTTTAAGTGTTACCCTGCAGTGTTTTATTCGTTACCAGGCACAAATTTCATGTCATCTACCCACTCAACCTCGGTCCATCCAACATTACCAAGCAAAACTTTACGAGGGGCATCTACCATATCATATACCACATTAGTGTTTTGTCTTCTCTGACCACATACATCTGTTTTCGTCTCATCTAACAGCTCGTCCTACCTCCATCTTTTTTCTGATCATCTCAACTCTTTCAACATCGTTCATGCTACCACAGGCAAGTCCACATTCAAACATTATTATGTTCAACATCTTTCAAACATACAACTCCTAACTTACATCTTACAACTAAAAACTTGCCAAACAATCTCCAAAACTCACATTTCACAATTCACAACTCGCATGGCAAAATGAACATACACATATTTTTAAAAAGAGAATGTAACATCTCTTTTTTCCCAAATGTAATACCATAGGATTTAAATACATTGTCATCCACGTGAAAATGTACACATCCTATTTCCTACCTCTGAAATGGATGTTCCCAAAAAGGTTAATTATTTATCAAATTCATTACTTTATTTTGAGACGTATCTTGTGCTGCCTGGGGCAAAGTAACCAACACCTCCCCCACCCAGATTTAAATAAATTTAGAAAAATCTTCTACCGATTTGATTTGATCTGATATTTATATCACGCTGGTATCCATGCCACTTTAGCATGCTCACTGCGCTCTGCTATCCATGCCACTTTAGCATGCTCACTGCGCTCTGCTATCCATGCCACTTTAGCATGCTCACTGCGCTCTGCTATCCATGCCACTTTAGCATGCTCACTGCGCTCTGCTATCCATGCCACTTTAGCATGCTCACTGCGCTCTGCTATCCATGCCACTTTAGCATGCTCACTGCGCTCTGC
This sequence comes from Lymnaea stagnalis, assembly GCA_964033795.1. Lineage (NCBI taxonomy): Eukaryota > Metazoa > Mollusca > Gastropoda > Lymnaeidae > Lymnaea > Lymnaea stagnalis. The sequence goes on along the minus strand of CAXITT010000012.1, from coordinate 1,343,813 downwards.
TATCCATGCCACTTTAGCATGCTCACTGCGCTCTGCTATCCATGCCACTTTAGCATGCTCACTGCGCTCTGCTATCCATGCCACTTTAGCATGCTCACTGCGCTCTGCTATCCATGCCACTTTAGCATGCTCACTGCGCTCTGGTCCTCCAAAATCTATTGAAACAAAAAAGTTTTAAATTGTTTCTTAAATGATTTTTTTTATCATTTACAATTCCCCTCAAAGATTGAGGCAAACTGTTCCATAATTTTGGCGCTATCGCTTCAAAAGAGCGCACTCCGTAAGACTTTTTTCTGTGTTTATCCACTCTAGGAACACTCATTAAGTACTGTGTTGAAGACCACAGGCACTTCAGAAGTACATGTTTATAAACAAGTTCCTTGAGATATTCCGGTGCTGAGCCATCTATGCAGCTGTACGCCAGGGACAAAATTTTGTAGTTAATGTAGTCCCTTCCATACCGAAAGTAAAATAATTTGCACTTCATATGGTTCGTTCTTTTTTGTTTTAGTTATAAGTTGATTAGTCAATGCTATTTGGCTATGGAGTTGCGCTGCACTGTTTGACTTAAACCGCATTTTCTTATTATAATTATATTTAAAGGTTAGTTTTTATTACGTTATAATTTTAATAAATTTATAATTTTGGAATAAAAAAAGGAAAAACTTTTTAATGTTAATATACACAGCAGAAATGTGTGTGTGTTTTATTAACAATTTAAAAAGTAATCAATTGTATTATTAATTTTACTTTTAAGAAGGGAAAATACAGTATCAGTTTGTCACTCGTGGTTATTAAATTTAAAGAAACCTAAGAGTTTTGGAGAAATAAGTTATTCGCGCTATGACTTCATTTGCGTGATTATTTAGAACAAATTAATTTAAGATTTTATTTCGAAATGTTAACAACGCACTAAAAGACGCACTAAAAACGACTGATGTTTGGGTTTTCCCGATAAATGTGATTACGGTGTAATTCTTTGATCATGATTTTTAAATTTTTAATATATTTTTTCATAAATTTTAAACACATATAAAATGCTTAAAATAGTTCCTTAGTTGATACTTTAAATGTATTTGTAATTTATAATAATAATACTTAAACGTTTACTAAAATAAAAGTGGATTTAAAATATTTTGTGCGCATTTAAATTTATTCGATTTCCGTAAAATAATAGAAAATAACTGTTTGTTTTTAGGAATCCGAACGTACTTAAATCATATCTCCCTTTAAGCGTTATGTCACCCTAGCTCATTTTCTCTCTCTCTCTCTATATATATATATGTTTTTTTTTCTTTCCAAAAGCCCACCATTTTAAGATATACAGTGGCTTAGCTAGGGTTGGTGTCACCCGGTGCGGTAAACTCATGGTGCCCCCCCCCCCAATCCCCAACTTTTGCGATGGATTAGCTATTGTTAAAATAATTCCACAGTATATCAATAATAAAATATTTCAAATAAAATAATGAAAGGCCAGGAGGTACTTGAGAACTGTGAAAACGTTAAGTTATAGTTATTTTAAAATTAAATGTACTTTTTATAAATTTTCCTTTCCTTGTCTTCAACGCGGCAAATTTGTCAATCACTTGACTAAAATCAATATTTTTCACCATATCACTTTCAATTGATAGTAGAGCCAGATCAGAAAGCTTGACTGTCCCAAGGTGGATCGTAAATAGTTCTTGATAAGCATTAGTTTTGAAAAGCTACGCTCACGCGAAGCCACAGACACGCAGATTTAAGAATTTAGACGAGAGTATTGGAAGAGATTTTAAGAAGTCCTATTCAGCTATGAATTTTTAATCATCAAATAGTGACCAGTCCTTGAATTTGTGAAATTCAATCCGGGCTACCTTTAGGTGTCTTCTAAGTATTGGTATTTCTTTTAAAAGTTCATCTTCTGATAACTCATCATAGAAAGAGGTACATTTTGAAACGGACACCACTAACAATTCTTCACTTGCTGATAATAGACTCTTGGGTCAAGCTTCCCCAAACATATCTGCTACTTCCTTGATCATTGACGATCTTATGTGGAGTTCATAATGAAAGCGAACAATGCACTCCAGCATCTCCCTACTGTTTTCTTCTCACAGAGAGAGTCAACCATAATATATTAATTGCTCTCTTGACACTCTTCTTAAATCTTAATCTTCCTATCTACCGAAATTCCATATTGGTCTGATTTTAAAAGTGCCTTTCCACTAAGTGACAGCGCCTTCTTGTGCAGAAACAATCTTAAGGCATATATTTTTGGGCACCACTTTGTCAAGAGCTAATTCTGCAGATACTGTCGTGTACGATTAACTTCCTCAAGTAAATTAGCACGAAGGTAAAGGTAGCAGATAAACATAAGTGCTCTAATCTCGAAGCGGCGATTTTTAAAAAAGTTTTTTAATTTTTTTTAATTTTTGGGTTTCCGTATGTTTGGTTTAAAAAAAAAAAAAATAATAATACAAATTTTTAAATTAATTATTAAAAGAAAGAAAATTTGATAAAATTTTATAGAGTTATCCATAAAAATGGGAAGTGATTCCCTTTATTATGTTTTTAATTTTTACTGATTCAATTTATTTACATAGAATCGCCCGACCATTATCTTATTTGGTGTCAATGGAAAAATTAGTTTCTCAGAATTTAGATAAATATAGCTTCCTGACATTTATGAAAGTTACCGAACACTTCAATCGGCGTTAAATAATGGTCAAAAGGGTTTTTCTGACGCATCAACCTTGAACTTTTAATAAAGCACGCATTTGGCTGCAGGTCCGTTCTTAGGCATACGCTGACTACGCATCCGCGTAGGGCCCCGAGCGTGAGGGGGCCCCCGTGAGGCGCCCTCGATCCCCCTTTTTTTTATCGGGCACTGCAGCCGTCTGTGTCACTCACGTTACCTTCCGCGTCCTGAAATTTATCATTCTGAGTTGAATTCGGAGGCAGGGGAAGGGAAGCAGCAGGGGGGAGCTTTGGGGTGGCAGACAGGAAATCGGGGGCTTGGCCGTGGGAATGGGAAAGTATAAATAGCGATCGGACCACCCCCCACCCTTCCGGGGCACCCAACCTACACTCCATGCTTAGGGCCCCCAAACTCCTAAGAACGGCTCTGTTTGGCTGGATTAGACGTGTGGAAAATTTACGCGTGATAGTTTGTCATTTTATAAAATTCGGTTAGACCGAGCAGTGTGTGCTCTGTCAATATGCATTTTTTCAATTTGGTGTCACCCCCTGAGATGGTTTCACCCGGTGCGGTCCGCACCCCCTTGCTTCGCCACTGAAGACATCTACATAAATACATGACAAAGTATTAACGTTCTTAATTTTTTTTTTCGTTGCTTTTATTATTTTAATTTTTTTTTTTATAATCGAAGGGAACCCCTTGTTCTAAGTTATTAGAAAAAAAATTATTGTAAAATATTAATGACGGATTCGAAACTAGAATTAATAACATTTAAAGAATGCAAAACTCATAAAGTGTTGAGTATTGTTTTTTATATGCAGTCATATTCAACTGTTGCTTAACAAACATATCATTACCTAACAGTAGGGACAAGTAGTGGGGAATGAAGCAACTGTAATAGCAGGTGACCAATCTCTCAAATAACTTTAACCGTGTTTTTTTAAATTATTATTTAAGCATAAGCAGTTAAATAAACTATTTTTGTTTAAAATCAGCTCTTTTGTAGTTAAATTTAGTTTATAATGTATTTTTAATTAAAATAATTTTATCCCGGGATTTACCAGAAAATTTCGGGTTGAGCGAAGCTTTATTTCCATTTTCCAGGGACAAGCATAACCCCAGTAAACAAGAGACCATACTTTTTTGTGTCACCAAAGCAGGGTGTCCCCAGAGCCAGCAGGCTAGAGGGAGGTCCATTGGGAGTCTGGAGGAAGTGACAACACGAGTTACCGCACTGGGCGATACCAACCCTAGTGATGCCTCTCATTGTTAGTAACAGAATGTTTCGTAATATCATAGTTTGTCGACGCTAACATGAATGACTTATGACACTTATGTATTCCATTAAATTTAGTCGAACTGTCAGGAGGCAGTCTTTTAATGTATGTTAAACGACGTCATGCGTTCAAAAAAAAAAAAAAAAAAAAAAAAAAAGGGGAGGTGGGGTCGTCACGAATTTGTGACAATGTGTTTAAAAAAAGTGTCAAATTTAATATGGGAGTGGGGTGGGGTAGGGTTAAAAAATAGAGGCCAATATGGAGTGACTTTATGTATGGATAGCATAGAGACGTTCTAAGAGTAAACTCATGGTGTCACCTCCCAATTTTTGGAACTCCACCCGTCAGACCTGCACCGAGTGACCACATCACACAGATTCACCTGTAGCAGGGGTCAGCGATAATTTTTAGTCATTACCCCAATATATATATATATTTACGCCGACTTTACCGCACCCCACCCCATCCCCCCCCCCAACAGTTTTTTCTTAAAAGGATGAAAATCATTTACTATTTAAATTCAAAATGTGTTATTGAATCATTTTATACGGAGAATACACTTATAAATATAAACGTGCAGAATTAATGAGTTGAAATGAATTAATAAAATCCTCGTTGTGGAACAAGAGGATTTCATTGAAAAATTGTTCACTTCATTTTTGAATAAATGATGGTTAATTTTTAAACAATGACATTAAAATTAAGGCTTTTTAAAATCATAGAAATTTGGATACGGTCTTTTAGGTTAAATCAGGGGTGGGCAAACTTTTCGTGCAGAGGGCCACATTGACAAATGTAAAGCTATTGGGGGGGGGGGGGGCGCAGGAAGTATCTATTTTATGTACAATTTTTACACGTCGATAAACATGTCTCCTTATTAAAATCGGGCAATTTGCATTTTAGCATTACGTGACAAAAGTCAATTACTGTTTAAAAAAATAGAAAATTAGAAAGAAATTTGATCAAAAGTGTTAAAACAATAATGACGGTATATGAAATTCTGTAAAAGTCAACAAAATAACTTAAAAACAAAGTATTTTTTAATTTCTAAATGCCTTCGATGGCTGCATAAGCTGTCGGGCCGTAGTTTACCCAACACCGGGTTAAATAATTGATCTCTATAATTTGTTTTAATGTACATTTGATTTGAGTGAAAAAATCCTTGTTCGCAAAGGGTAAGTGTTGTTGACAGCATCTTTTTGACTGCCTTCTCGTGAGCAGTTTCGAAAACCTTTGCATCTCTTGACGTTTTGAGCATAAGTGTGGACAGCACCCGGGACATCCTCACATCCACATGGGTTAGAAACCATCACAGGTAGTAGACACCCTCACAGGTGGATGACACTAAATTTAATAGGGTTCGATCAAATCAGTTTCATAACACATCTGAGTTTTATACAAGTACAAGAGCAGGGTGCCACCTGAAACCAGAGTAGGGTACCACCAAAGCAGGCTGACTCGGAGGAGGTCCCAGTAGAAACCTAGATGGGGTAACACCATGAGTTTACGGCATGGGATGAAACCAAATTCATCGACTCACCAAGCAGACGTTAATTTTTAGGGACTAGGGAAAAAAATGATGCACGAAGACGAGACGTTCGCTCTAGCTGACGAGCCACTAGTAACCACACGTTAATGGGTGCGTTTGGCTATTTCTATTACTATTACACAGGCCAGATGCACTACTGTCAGAAGAAGTTATTTCGTAAATAAAGCGCGCTTTAGATATAATTTAAATTTTGGTCTATTCAGCCCTTTTTACCCCCTAAATTTTAATTTGTTATAATAATTCAGCCCAGTGAGCCAAACATTGGCTTCGGGGCCGGTCTCAAGTACAGGCATCTGTCTGGGACGCCTAATTTTAGGGGCGTCATTTTGATCCACAATAAAAATTAAATTACTAAATAGGCGGATTCTGTAAAATATAAATAAAGAATATTATCAACTGTTGATCGGCTCTTTGGTGATATTCCCTTTTGTATTTTTGTATTTTTATTTTACAACCAACTGAGCGCTGCGACAGCTATAATTTAAATGAAATAATCGGACATCCCTAACTAAACTTCATAAACAATGGTAAAGCTTTTTGAAAACATTACGGTAACGGTGACTACTAAAAAATTCACAACCCCCCCCCCCCCCCC
>CAXITT010000012.1:1312698-1337429 GCA_964033795.1 Lymnaea stagnalis | reverse complement strand
AAGAAAATGCAGTTTGAATACACAAATATAAAAATGAATCTATTGCAGATAATGAAACTGTAATTATGTTGAAATATTTAATACCGGTACCATAGTTGATACTGAAAATAATTATTTGAAAAAAAAAAAAAAAAACGTTTTTGAGCAAATAAAACACCATTTCAAATGTTTTCATACTAACAGTTAGGATTATAAATATTTTCTAGTAAGGACTCGTTGAAAAATTGCACAGCTGAACAAAATTTGGTAACAAAGGGGGCTATCCCAGGATACAACTTTGGGATACAAATAAAATTAATCGAAAACATATTTAAGAGCATGCATGACTCAGGATAGGCTAAAATCTTTGCCTAGGCTGTTTATTTAAAATAATGCTGACAATCCCCTTGATAATTGATATGTCCTCAATTTTTTTGCTACGTTGCCCGAAAGTAAGAAAAATTTCCTTGTATGGTAATTATGATAGAAAGCATTTAAATTATTTAAAAAAAAAAAACCACGACCTGAAAGTCAACGTTTCTTCTTATCAGAATTAGAGTTGAGCACTTTTCAAGAAATGCCCCTTTAATTTCAGAGTAGTTTTAAATGCTCTATGTTAAAACTATACTTAGTTGGAAGAAACTTGTATTTTAAGACTAGTATCTCAATGTTCTCCGGTATCTCGCTTAAAAAAAAATATTAATTATTAATAGAAAGTTAAAATCAACCTGAAAATTTGAAGGCGGTAGGGGCGCCAAAATTTAGAACTTACTGGGTGACAAAATTACTAACTAGCTTTTTAAATTAAGTCATATTTTATTGTTTAAAGGGAAAAAAAAGACAAGAAGCAATCAGATTTTAAGGTAAAATAGTTTTATTAAAATGCAAAAAAAAAAAAATTTTTATTGACACATTAAACTTTATGAGTTAAATAAAACTTTACTCTCCGTGTCTTCAATGATGCTAAATTTAAATTTTATTTCAATCACTTCATCAAAATCACCCTTCATCACTGTTACTGTTATGACGTGTTTGTAATTTGTAGGCCTTTTTTTTTAGCGTTGTGGCCATTACCACTAACTTGTCTTCCCTTTGTTTTGATATTGACATCACCGAATAAATGTGCTTTACCACTCCACTTGCCCAATCCTCACTTGATTGAAAAAAAAATGCTTTTTACGTTCGAAAACGTTCAATTTGTTCTAAAGAATGTTATCAGGTGACACAATTTCTAGAATTGCTTTACTAGAAGGTTCTGATTTAATCCCGTCTCCAAACACATAGACCAGCAGCTTCCCTAACCGAGATGGATTGTTGCTAATTTTCATCGATATTCACGATACATAATATAAAATTGTACTCTTTATGAATGTGTGTATACCCCGAGGCTCCGGTTGACAAGCCTGTGGTGACTTGCCGGTTAGGAGGCGTCGGCCACCGGACCCCGTTACCCGGGGGACAAGACCACCATTGCGTGTCTCGCGTGGGCAGACAAGGCACATGCATGGTATCTGCCAGAATAAAAAAAACAGCACCTCCAGAGCTGCCAACTGACTTTTTACTCGAAGCAAAGGCAGGGTAGGGACCGTGATTACAAGTTGCCGTTTATGGATATGAGGCGAGAGGTGGAAGTCTCTGGCCGATGATGCTAGTTACGCAGCCCTGAGAAAGCTGCTAGGCAACCGTTTCGTCCCAGCTACTTCGCAAACTTGGCAATGTGTTATAAGTCTGTTTGTAATACATGTCGCTTAATTGAAAATGTAATATTGCAATTGATTGGTTTACAATTGGTATTTACTCTTGTAATTGTTTAATGTCTATTGACACATTTTTGGATATGTATTTGTGGGTGACATGAATTGTTCAAATTAATGTCAAAGGAAGCGGGGGAGGAATGCTAGGGACTTGAGTGTATGGTGTGATTGTGTGTTGGTTGGAGATTATGTGTGTTGTTTTATCTGTTATTCTTAGTATCTCGTGACGTATTGTGTGAAAAGGGATATGACGTATTAGTATGGTAGATGGTTGTGGAGTGTTGTTCTTTTGAGTACGGAAATGGCAGTTGAGGACTTAGTTGGATGAATAAAGATATTTTATACAAGAATTTATAGTTGTGAAGTGTTTATAATAAACCCCTAGATAACGAAGCCAACGAACCTGTGAACTAAGAAGAGGTCTGTAACATTCGTAGAACCCATCTTAAAGGGCGTCCGACGCTTCTCCAGGATGGGTGGGGGAAGATATTAGGACGTAAATTTACCATCCCGACTTCAAGGAAAGTCGGTCGAGTGCACTGTGTGTATGCGCCATGTCGGATCAACCGGGTGTACTTGGGTTTGGGGCGGCCTCCAGCGGACCGATCGAGCAGACTAGGGTTGGGGCTGTCCTGGCAAAGGGACATCTCCAACGTGCCGCTTCGCGGCCCGATACCGGGCGTGGGGGGGGGAGGGGTGTGCTTTGGGGATGGCATAAAGAGCCTTGGCTCTACGGCCCGCCGAGGCCATTTGGCCATTTCCTAATGTGATATATATATATATATATATATATATATATATATATATATATATATATTATATATATTTATATGAGTGTGTGTGTGTAAATTAATTTTCCAGGATTGGACCTTATTACTGGCTGTGCTGTAAGTTGATATAGTTTGTTTTTTTGTTTCGATTTATTTTAATTTGTAACTATAGAAAATTTTATTAGGATTATTTAAATATTGTTATTATCACTAGCTTTGGTATAGTTTTCTTCTTATACTGGTTTTCAGTTGTTAGCTCGGTATTACTAGAAATTTGTTTGAAAGAAATGTCGTCGACGGAAAGTTGATCGAGAGGAAAATTGTTCAAATATTTTTTTTCTCCAGTTCACAAGTTAAAATTTTTCAAATCCAATATGGAAAGTATGAGTGATAAGGATCATGTCGCATCATGACAACTTAGGAACACGGACAAGTTAGAAGCCCAAATATTATCAGCAGGCTCATGTTTTCAAATAAGAAATGCTGAGACAAAAGATACCAGTACATGTTGTTTGTAGTCATGGATAAAACTTTTATTTAAAAAAAAACAAGTTTAAAAAAAACAAGTTAAAACAAAAAACCAAAAAAACCTTCATGAAATTTCTTAAATAAAAACTGCATAGAAATTTTGGAGTTCACACAGGATAAGCCATTGGGATCATAAGCAGATGGGGAATCATATTGCCAAACTCATGGAGGGAGATATTTCAAAAATAAACAGTAAACAATTCTTAGCAAATCATAGCACTAATGAAAATTGATTTTTAAAATTAAATATAAAAAACTTGATAATTAATTGTAAATGGAAAGGCCAAGGACGAACTGAATACATCATACAAAAGACATGCCTCCATAATTTCTTTTTAATTTATACGCAAACGGTTTGCAAAGCTCATCTTTCTAAATGGCTCATCTTTCTATTTACAAATGCAACTTTTACAAAGTTTTCTTGTAGGTTTCACGTCAGTTTTCTCATTACTTTTTTCCCTGCTCCACTTCTGGAGTTAGGCATCATCATTTGTAGAGTTTCTGTAGAACATCATACAAATTATATCTTCTGTCTACACTGCCATAAGCCGTTCTGCAGTCCATGTAAAATGTAATATGGTGTATTGGATGTTGTATTCATATAGTATTTTTCACGAGACATCTGATAGTAAAGATATGATATGTCGTCAATCTATGCTGTCCGAATAATAAATCTGTTCAAGTTAACTATACATTTCAAGTTTTCTTGCAATTACAATTAGTTTAGCGAGGATTTTTTAGATCACATTATTAGGGAGATTCCTCTATAATTTGAGTATTCCAGCTTAGATGCTTTCTTGTGAATTGGAATGATGGATGCCGCACTCCATTCATTTGGTATTTCTTCCTTTTGCCAAATTCTTAATATGAGGTAGAGCATTTGCCAAAGCAGCGTGTCTCGACCTAGTTTTTATCAGTTTTTTTCAGTGACAATTCTCTTCTTGGAGCTTTTTTTATTTTCATGGCAAAGTTCACAAATTTTGTTTCATTCAGCGTTGTTTGGCTGACCAATGGGTTAGGTCCTCCAATAAAGGTTAGGTCCTCCAATAAAGGTTAGGTCCTCCAATTGGTTAGGTCCTCCAGTGGGTGAGATCCTCCAATATAGGTTAGGTCCTCCAATGGGTTAGGTCCTCCAATATAGGTTAGGTCCTCCAATGTGGGTTAAGTCCTCGAATGGGTGAGTTCCTCCAATAGGTTAGGTCCTCCAATGGGTTAGGTCCTCGATTGGGTGAGTTCCTCCAGTAGGTTAGGTCCTCCAATGGGTTAGATCTTCCAATATATGTTAGGTCCTCAAAATATGAGTTTGGTCCTCGAATGGGTGAATTCCTCCAATAGGTTAGGTCCTCCAATGGGTTAGGTCTCCTTGTCGTAGCTCAAATTCCTTAATGGCTCCTGCATTTGAGATATCTAGCATCCCTTCAAAGTTTTATGCCCATCTCTTCAGTACCATACTGCACTTTGTGATCAGTTCCCCATATATACCTTCACATCTGTCTGATCTTGCTGGGGAGCTGTCTTTTCCTCCTCTATCTTAAGGAGCGTTGCCATCACATCTTTCTATTGCCCGCAATTCTATTTTTTACTTTTGAGGATCAAGGATTTTTCGTGTAACAAACTTTGGCAGCCCGCCTCCTTGTCTCATTATATAATGGCCATGACCTTCTGGTTTCAGTTGACGATGCTGCAAAAGGGAAACACAAAGAAGAAGACTATAGCCATGGAATACGTTGATTATCAGCTATGAGCTAACTTTAATTTTAAATGCCCAAATAAAGGTTTTAATATTTTATATTGGAATACACACCCCCACACTCCTCACACACACACTCTCTTTCCACTACTGCCAAACTTGTTTATATAAAAACATGTCTTTATATTGTATGTAGTAACACCAACATAATATTTAGTTTATATTGTATGTAGTAACACCAACATAATATTTAGTTTAAATTGTATGTAGTAATACCAACATAATATTTAGTTTATATTGTGTGTACATAGAGTTTGCTTAAAGAAGAGGACATTACATTTGATTAAGAAGATGCTTGTAATATATAATAATTAGAGAAAATGCAAATCAATGTCAAGATGTTCTCTTGACATATAAATGAATACAGAAACGAACTTGGACATCTTTTAAAGAAACCTTCAAGGAATGCAGGTTTACATATCTTTCTGTACTAAGCACCAACCTTTCTTTGTTTGTAGACAGCCATCTTCTCCGTTTCTTAATAGGGCAAAGAAAAGGTCAAATTTCCTCCAATGACTTTGGCTTTTCCAGTTCTTTTGGAAGCCTATTTAGTGATGAGGCCATTGGAAAACCTGTCATAAGATTCAATAAGATAATAATAAACATTAAAAAAACATTATTTGGGATTTTAATTTTGAAAATCCTTGATGCTCTAGAATTTAATGCTACAGAGACTCAATGTTTATTTTCCCCACGCGGACATTGATATGTGCAAAAATAAGTGAGATAGTGCTAAATGGGACTCCTTCTTCTCATCCAACAATTTATTTCCAGTCCATCCAAATTTAAAAAAAAAAAAAAGCATGACAATTTTTCGGTGTGCTCCAGGCCCGATGTGTTTCATGTGCCCTGTTGGGAAGGCCCTCACATATTACCGCCGGCTTTTCAAATGCAGTGTTCAATTACAGCACCGTAACAATTGGAAGCATTCTGATTCAAATTATTTGCAACAATTAAAAATTTGGGGGCTTAGTCATCTCTGGACAAGGCAGCTGTAGCGATCTAGGTATTGGGTTCTTTGGCTGGCTGTCAAGATTCCCTTTCGCTTAAGAAAGCGGTAGTCAACCTGCGGCTCATTGAATAATTAAATGCTATTTTCCTTATTACACGGTCTACCCTACCCCGCCTGGGACCATCTCCATATTTACTTATAAATCATAAAATGGTTCTTCACCCTAAACAAAAAAAAGGGTTGCGCACCCCTGTCATGGACTTATGGTAAGAGATCACAGAATGGACTTATGATAAGAGATCACAGAATGGACTTATGATAAGAGATCACAGAATGGACTTATGATAAGAGATCACAGAATGGACTTATGATAAGATATCACAGAATGGACTTATGATAAGAGATCACAGAATGGACTTATGATAAGAGATCACAGAATGGACTTATGATAAGAGATCACAGAATGGACTTATGATAAGAGATCACAGAATGGACTTATGATAAGAGATCACAGAATGGACTTATGATAAGATATCACAGAATGGACTTATGATAAGAGATCACAGAATGGACTTATGATAAGACACAGAATGGACTTATGATAAGAGATCACAGAATGGACTTATGATAAGAGATCACAGAATGGACTTATGATAAGATATCACAGAATGGACTTATGATAAGAGATCACAGAATGGACTTATGATAAGATATCACAGAATGGACTTATGATAAGAGATCACAGAATGGACTTATGATAAGAGATCACAGAATGGACTTATGATAAGAGATCACAGAATGGACTTATGATAAGAGATCACAGAATGGACTTATGATAAGATATCACAGAATGGACTTACGATAAGAGATCACAGAATGGACTTATGATAAGAGATCACAGAATGCCTTTTTAAAGGATTTATTATTATTCCTAGATTTATTCTGATCCATAGAAAATTCGATTGCGGAATCTCGTTGAATTGCTCGTCTCCCTTTAATCCAAATCCGCAAAGCACAATAAAACACTATTTTAAAATGTGGTACACGCGCGCAATGTCTCATAAAAGACCGGCCGTGCCCTGTTCGTTGTGTGATTGCATGGTGAAATCCACAGATCAATTTCGCTTATTCAGCAGCAGCCCTTCAATAACTTTCTCATTACACACGTTAAACTGGACGCAAACGTATATAAAAAAAAAATATGTAGTGTCTAACATGGAAGCTTTGTACAACCCGCATGTACAAACCATCCCCCCCCCCCAAATCGTTCAGATGTAACATCTATTGTTACACTGCGATGAAAGGAACTGTGCTTTACTCAAACGTCTATCGTTTATTACTATTCGCGAGGCACACGGTGGATGTGTAAATCTGTTTAGAGAAACCGATTCTTTAATATGCTAACATGTATGAGGCAGGCATTTTCACAAAACCCCATGCCCGTCATTATGCCAGCATATAATAAATGTATACAATTCCAAAATCACACATCAAATGTTCCATAGAACTTGCCAACTAATAGGCTAAGAAACACATGCTGTTGTCCCTCAAATCTTCAAGCGAGGTAATCAATATCTCTAAAATTCGTCGAGGTAAGCTGTGGGTTGTCTCCCATAAACAGATGGAATAACCAATTATGCGAATTTTTTATGGGGCCGAGGCAACTTTTGGTTTCATAGTTTTACAATGGAAAAGTAAACGAAAACATATTAAATTAATTTTTAAAAAATGAAGCACGAGGGAGGTCACTGCGCCAAGATACTTGTTTGCAAAAGCTTTAAAACAAACAAGTTATTATAATCGGAGCAACGATTTTTGTTGAGAACGAAGGAGTAGCGCACCATAATTCTTGAACGCAGTGGTTCCCACACAGTAGGCCTCGGAGCCCTGGGGAGCTTCGGCTTCCTAAAATAAAAGGGGCGCCGCGACATACTACACAATTTGATTCCTGTTTGTAGTCAACATAAGACGCGACACCCTTCAGACCAGGCGCAAACCAGTGACACACTAGTGATAACTGTTATCAGAAGCTGCTACCAATGGTCACTAGAGGATGACGCACGTGAGCCTTAAATACGTATCTATCATTCTTTATTATGATCACCTTTAAATAAAAATAACAGTACATTATTCGCGATTTAGGAATGTACTTGTTACCAATTGACATAAGACGCCTGGAAAAAAAAGGAGTGGGTATTGGCTTCGGCAAGTGTGCCGCGTATCGAAAAACATTTGAGAACCATTGATTTGATCCTAAAAACGTTACCTTTGTTATAAGTTGCCTTTGTTATATTAAGTTACGGTATAACAGAGGAAGTAAGCCCATGGCATTTGGATTGGGGGGGGGGGGTAAGCGTTCTGTTATCGTTTATATATATATATATATATATATATATATATATATATATATATATATATATATATATATATATATATATATATATATATATATATATATATAAACTGCAAACATCTCAGATATCTAACCACTCCCACTTCAGTCTCACGTCACCTCTGGTTGAAGCAGTTGAATGAGGAAATGAAATAAAATTTAGCAACACAGCTTCCGCCGATTGGTTTATGAATGATATTGCTCACGTCGGTGGAAACAAATATAACTATGACGGCCTAGATGACATCGGAACGTCCATGAATGTCATCGCAACAGTTCAGTAACGATGCAAGTCAGTCGGCAGCAGTAGTCCTTTTAAGATGAGGTGGTGCCTTTTCTCGAAGACATAAAGGTCTGGACCAGGCTAAGAGATTTGTGCAGCTTAAGTGAGAGTTCCTAAAATTATCAGTGCGTCATTTGGGGAGATTCGAGGTCACATGGTACAAAATAGATTTTGTAAAAGTAACTATCCGGTTAATATGTTAAATATTTCCTTTTCATTTTTCCCTCCAGCTCTGAAAGTCCATACAACACTTTTGTATTTTGACGTGCCAGCTACCTCACATAAATATGTGACGTCTTGGTAGAAGTGTGTGTAAGCTAGCTGACATGAACATGTGACGTCTTGGTAGACGTGTGTGTAAGCTAGCTGACATAAGTATGTGACGTCTTGGTAGACGTGTGTGTAAGCTAGCTGACATAAATATGTGACGTCTTGGTAGACGTGTGTGTAAGCTAGCTGACATAAATATGTGACGTCTTGGTAGACGTGTGTGTGTGTGTGAGCTAGCTGACATAAATATGCGGCGTCTTGGTAGTCGTGTGTGTAAGCTAGCTGTCATAAATATGTGACATCTTGGTAGACTTGTGTGTAAGCTGACATAAATATGTGACGTATTGGTAATGTGTGTGTAAGCTGACATAAATATGTGACGTATTGGTAGACGTGTGTGCGAGCTGACATAAATATGTGACGTATTGGTAGATGTGTGTGCGAGCTGACATAAATATGTGACGTATTGGTAGACCTGTGTGCGAGCTGACATAAATATGTGACTCTCGGAAGACACACGAGCGTGCTACATAACACAAATATGTGACACGCTTCGGAAAGCTTTTCAGCTACTTAATGAAATGATCAGAAACCCAATAATGCTGCTAGAAGCGCGTGATGCCGAGGCTTGTACTTAGGCAGATCAAAGGTTAAGTTGTGCCATTAGGTTAATGCTATCAATGTGTTTGCAGTGATGCTTTCATCGTTGGCAGATGATTTTATTACATCAATCTAATCCGATAGGAAAGTATCTTCACGGCGCAGACACATTTCCATCAACGTGGCAGAGAAAAACTGGAATGTGTTGGACACGTCAGCAGCACGCCCGATTTACGTTTATTAAGTGTTCAGCACTTCTGTTGTGACTAGAGTACCGGTAGCACATGTATAACAAACATGGTACATTGCATATTAATTACAAAAAAAAAACATGGTACTTTACTCACTAAACACAACAAACATGGTACTCAAGTTGCTAAAAACAACAAACACGGTAATTAACTTGCTAAAAATAACAAACACGGTACTTTACTTACTAAATACAACAAACATGGTACTTTAATTACAAAATACAACAAACATGGTACTTTACTTACTAAATACTATAATAATAATTATTGTGGACCTTAATTTTTACAGTTTCAATATTTATATTCTCTCGCTTCCTGTGTTCCCACTTCCGGCGACAAAAATGGATATTTCTTGAGTTGTTTACTGTGCTCTGTTCTTTGTGATATTTTCATTCGTCCTGTGCGCTGAAGTAGGCTCTATGCTGAAACGTCCTAATCTTTTTGTCCTGTTCTCAAATTCAAGCTTCCACATACCTCGTTTTGCTATTTCATTTACTAAATACTACAAACATGGTACTTTACTTACTCAATAAAAAATAAATAAAATATGTACTCCAACTCCAACAAACGCAGATGTTATTTCATTAACATATCATACTTTTATTGAACTAACATGCAGTTGGTGGGCTGTAATTGTGTCATCCATAAAAAAACATGACCATTTTTGTACGGACTGTAAATTATTTCCCCGACATGAACATCCCCAAGGGAACTATTCCTTCAACCGCCCCCCCCCACACACACACAACTTCATCTTTTTGGAGATTTCTCACATCAACACCAACCACCGAAAAAGAACGTTATAATAGCAATTATACACATAGGGCCTACAACGTGACGATACAGGAAACCATACCCCACATTCACATATTAGGTAAACATATGTGCACAGATAAAGAGGAAAGGGGGGCAGACGGAAAGAGGAGGTTGGAGGGGGTAGAAAGATGGGTGGGAGAAAATAGTGGAGTGGGTAAAAAAAAGTGACATAAATGAGAGAGAGAGAAAGTAGAAGAAAAAAAAGGAGCCAGATGAACGTAGAGCCATAAACGAGTTTGAGTACATCGCGTTCTTTTCGGCAATCGTATGAAGTTCTACAACTGAGAATCATGAAATGTCATAACACAACGTCTCACTCTATAGATCACATTTAAAAAGAAACACAAGTCCTATGGCGTACTCGGGTTAAACAGAGACCTAAAAAAAAAAATATAAACAAATAATGAAGGGCTCGCAGAAAAGAAATACTACTTTTCAAGCGCAAAATTTTGTACCGGTGATAATGACAAATACATTTCATCATAACTTACCTAACACGTGAGTCCAAAAGAGATCAAACCATTGGAAGAAACGGCAACAACACAATGCACACAAGGTATGAATAAATAAAAGAAACGTATTGGACAGATACAATGGGCGCCAAAGAAATGTGTGGATAACTTCATAGTTCAATCCAAGAACTGTACTAAGTCATACGTATGTACTAGATGCCAAAGTCACCGTCCAGATGTGCCTGGATCAGGTTCTCTCAACCTACAATCAACGTGTAATAGGAACAGATCACTTAAATATCCAAACAGGCCTGCCATTTGAAAAAAAAAAAAAAATCTTTGAAAGAAGAAGCATTGGTTCAAAGTTATCTGAAACGATCACCCTATGCCACGCCCCGTCTAACATTATCTGCACAAAGTATACATGTATCGTACAGACGTCTCTGGTTTAGAATTTCGTATCAGAAAGCTGGTGTTCTCATTGTGAAGGTGGGGAAAAGACTTCTGCTGCAACATTTAATTTTACGGGGTGATTCTTTAAAGTCTACTGGCTCAGTGTTTCCCAAAGTGGTGGTCCACAGACCGGCACCGGTGCGCGAACCTTGCGTCACCGGTCCGCGCAACACGAGACGAAAAAGTGGATAGAAGTTAAATACCGGGGACGTTAAACAGCCCATAAAAAAAAACAACAGCAAAAAAAAAAAAAAAAAACAACAGCAAAAAAAACAAACAACAACAACACACACACAACGAAACAACATTGTAACAGCTGGGAATACTAGCAATAAAAAGTGGATAGAAGTTAAAAACCGGGGACGTAAAACAGCCCAAAAAAAAAAACAACAGCAAAAAAAAAAAAAAAAAACAACAGCAAAAAAAACAAACAACAACAACACACACACAACGAAACAACATTGTAACAGCTGGGAATACTAGCAATAATAGTTATAGTTCACAGATTCATGCTAGCATTAATAGTAATAGATAACAACAGGAGTCGTACTAGCATTAAAAGTATCAGTTAACAGAGTCCCCTCGCACTGGCTTCATCGAAGATTAACAAATATTGTATGGCCTATTTAGGGTCAAATAACACTATATAACAAATCTGGCACAGGTCCCAGGTGAAATGGTAAACGTATTAACCGGTCAGCAAAATTTAAACATCTGGGAAACACTAAAAACAACATATAAAAAAAAAAACAATAAAAACTCGCGTCTTCTACATGATGCCCTTCAGGGAAAACACAACAACGAGTAATGTTGAAAACACTATGTATTGTTAGTGTGATCTGCCATGGGGACGGATGGCAACTTGACCCTACAGTGATGCAGACTTGAATGCTGGAGCAGTGTATGTAAGGTTGTCGAAGATAACAGAGTTGCGAACATGATTTGAAATCAGGTTTTACTTCCAGCACAGGATTTATGAGATTCAAGCTAAGCTTCATTTTCTAATGTGTTTCTATTTAATGTTAAAACGCGGAAAAATTCAGTAATTTTAGCTGTATTGATTGTTTCATTCATTAGAAGATTTTCCTATAAAATAATAATTTTTTAAAACTTTCTAATGATATAAACTATGTGCTCAGTAAACATACAATCGGGCTTTTTAAGAAACGATGCCACCAATCTGTCGCAAGGCTACCTTTTGAAGAGTTAATAATTTCACCGTCTGACTGCAGGGAACACACACTCTAACTCTCACCAATCTCACGACACAAGGTTCATTAAATCACTAGGGTATGTATGAAACAAACACAATCTGGAAGTCTGGGACAAGTCTGAATCAACACGTGCTTTTCATATTCTCAGTCCTGTTATCTGGAATCTTGTTCCATTCGGCCAGTAGCGCCGCCTCCCTTACGTCGTGCTCTCGTTGCACTTGGTGCAGTAACTCGTACGGGTTGGGACCCAACATCCAACAGTCGTTCGGTGTGACGGTGAACTGATCTGTCCACACCGACTGCGGTATGACGGTTTCTGAAACATTCGAGGGATACACCGACCTTTTCCCGATGGCATAGATTGTTTGACAATAATCCTGCACCAGGGATTCGACAATTTTAAATTCTTTGACCTCTTCGAAAAACCGCGGGCCTTGTCTTGATATGTGCCCCCAGAGGGTTTTGTTGAAATATCGGTAGAATCTGTAGTCCGCGTTGCTCCAATTTCTGTGCGCCTCCATCGTTTCCGGTTTTATTTTGTTAGTTTGAAAGTCATATTTGGCAATATTCGCGTTGATAAATAAGATATCCTTGAAGCCCCAGCACATCAACCTGCGGAGGAGTACAAGAGACTCGTAGAAGTACTCCACGATCATTACAAGGCTAAACTTGCGATCGAGGTGCTCGATGTAGCGGTCGATGGCCGCGGTGCTGTTCGAAACATCCTCGGAGCCCGGTGGGAAACCCAGCGGCATGCCGTGGCAGTGCGACAAGAGGTTCCTGGTCATGGAGAACCCGTCGGGTACACACCACCTGTACTTGGCGCCGTGGTCGGTGTAGGCCTTCTCGTACCGCTCCAGATGGGCGAAGTACTCATCCACCGGACTGCTGACATTGGCTGGGACTCCCGAGATTTTGGCCACCTTGAAGTACTGAAAAACGGATTTGAGCTGGGCGAACGGTTCGCGGATGATGCTGATGTAAAGCGTGTCCTTCGGCATGATGGCCTCCATGACGCTCTCCGTGTAGACGGCGTGGTCCGTCAGGATGTTGTAGCCGCGACCGGAAGGCCGGAATGAGCGCCTGGTCATCGGAAAGGGCCAATTCAGGTACATCTTGTCGTTGAGCGGGGAGACGAAAGAGAGATTTCGAGTATACCCGAAACGATAGAAGACTCCCAAGAGAGTCGATGTGGCGCATTTCATCCCCTTGATGAACACAAAATTGATTTGCTCTTTACAGGATTTCCGGACTTGGGTAAGATTCTGAGATTCATTGAAATCCAATTCGTACAGCGTCTGCCCGTTGAAGTCGAGCACATACGACGAAGGTACGCGAGGCAGCTCCAGCAAGGGATATTTGCAGCAGAGCATATATCCCGTGAATACTAGGTATACAAAGAGGGCCGTTACAACTACAGTGAAGAAAGCGTTGGGTTTCTTCTTGGCGAACCTCACACACCAGCTGTAGAGCTGGGAGACCAGTTTTGCCATGGTGGTGCTCCTTGGTTACATCACGCACCAACTGCTTGCCGTGGTGGTGTTCCTCGGTTGCATCACACACCAACGGTTAGCCGCGGTGGTGCTCCTTGGTTACATCACGCACCAACTGTTTGCCGTGGTGGTGTTCCTCGGTTGCATCACACACCAACGGTTAGCAGTGGTGGTGCTCCTTGGTTACACAAAAACAAATGAATGCGTTAAGCCTGAAATAGCTATCAGCTGCTCGGGTGACTTCACAGGCATGGTGTTCATTAATGTACCGGTAATTCAACAACTCAATGAGATGGTTGACAAATGTGAAATGAATGTCTGAATCCCCAAGTCTTGTTAGGATGGCATGATCTAAACAACAGAAACAAAGGCACGTATGAAGTTTATATATCACACAAGGATTGTTACAACATTGTAGGTGGTTTTACTCCATATACTCCCATATGTGGAATGGGCAAATGTTTGAGAAAAGGTTAGTAGTCTCCAAAGCTTTATATTTGATTAGTTGGTTAAATTTCTCCGGCACCAACTGTATTATGAATAAGAATACTATAAAATCAATAACATCATGTATTAAAATTAAAAACAAGGCCCGGACCGAAATAGAGAAATCCTGTAATTCTTTCGTGCATTTATAAGTACCGGTACCTATTAAAAACAACGCATATCCCTATCAGCAATGTCTTTATTCAGAACTTCTTTGCAAATAACGGGTACTAATTATACACAAAGTTTGTTCATCGATATTGACAGTTCATTCGACTTCTTGTGTCAACACCACAAATCCATATACAGAGGTGACTGCGGACAATTAGCTATCATCAAACGAGTAACTCTACAGCCAGCCAGCCTTAGTCAACACATTGAAACGACCGCATCACTTCCAGCTGGAATCATTCAAAGGGCAGACAGATGTAGACATACTGCAGACTTCCAGCAGACAACTTCAATTGAGGAGAACGTTTTGAGCCCAGTAATCCGAGCCTCTAGGGTAGACCTTTTATCCGGACATGTCGTAAACACGCACACGGCTGCTAATATCAATCAGCACACGACTCTTTGTTTTCCTGGAATCTCCTCGCAATTAGATAGTCCCTTTCAGGATGATAGCATACTACCACTAATGCAGGGTCCTGTTTTTTCATGAAAGCCCTCTTCTGGGCTTTCTTACCGGGAATATCCCTAACGTAGATTCGCTGCCACGCACCTTTCAGAAATTTAATTGCAAGATCGTGTTACTTTCACATATGTGGCGAGACCGAAAAGATATATTATATATATATATATATATATATATATATATATATATATATATATATATATATATATATGCGGTGCATATAATCAGTGCTGGTAGAGTCACATCTGACTTGTATTGATTTTCTTGAGGGGAAGGGGTGTGTCTTGTAGTGGTAGTGTTTCAAGAAGCGATGCCATGGCTCACAGTCACATGAGTTGCTGCTCCTTTTAAGTACGGGGTTACAGGAGCACTCTCCTAGCGTTTGGGGTGCACAGAAAGTTCCAGTAAAAAAAAAAATTATCCAAGAGTAGAACACATCACATCAGTCACACGTGAAATGTATAGACGCGGGACTTTCAGGGGACGTAGCCTAAACTAAACAGCAGCAATGGTAGTACAGAGTCCGATGGAGGGCGGGCAACGGCGATTTATATCTATATACATGATTCACACATCTGTTGCTGTCTACACAGTTGCAACTGACGCACATCGCGTGTTTCTGTGTCTATGAAGCTATGAAGGATTAACACACCTGACAAGGTGATAATGTCCCCATTTCTCATCCTAATTGTTGCATCCGTATCAGAAGAAAACTGTAGGACACTAAATTCGAGAGCTACTGGACCCCGGCACAACTTTTTTCGATTCCATAGAATGTAGCACTCCGACGACCGCACAATTTGGGTGAATCTTTCGCTAACCTTAAAACCCGACACAGCGGTCCCAAACAAATCTGATGTGGACAAACCCACGTTAATCGCAACATATAGAGGTGGGTCGTACCTCAGCATTTAAGATATATCTGCAAATAATGCAGTGGGTCCTTTAAGAAAAGTGGCCCGGGGTTGGCAAGTTGTGTATAATTTATATACACACACACATATATATATATATACATATATATATATATAAAATGTGTGTGTGTATGATAAACCTAACCTAAATTGTCTTATGGTTAAGGAAAAAAAAGACATGCTCAATGTAAATGTGTGGCCCGCTTGTATTATCCACTGTACACACCATTTTCTTACCACATCCACGTATTAAACTAATAAAAGACCACATACCTTATTTTGTAAGTCCCTGACGGTAAGAAGACCTTATTTACAAACACCGGTGAATAAATCAACGGCAACTTCACGTTAACATACCTGGCTCGCTGAACATCGATATTTTTTATAACGCCAGCGGTAATCGAGCTTCTCGGATCGCTGGTCCAGTCCAGTCGAAACACGTCGAAAACAGCGTGGTGTGAATAGATCGATACGACCATTACTCAAGTGTCCAATACATCGCCCACAAGCCCCGCGCCCTACAAGCGGCCACGGCCTGTCCTACGGGTGCAGCGACGCCCGACACACTTCTTGTCCGACACAGCCAGGCGAGCAGCGCCCATTGTCCCGTCAACTGTGAACGCTTACTGTGGCCTCACGTGAAGAAGTAATGCCGTTAATAACGATCGCAAATGGTGACTTCGCATGGGAACACGCGTGCCTCCATGGTGAAGCTTAAACAGATTATTGGGGGGGATGACGTTGAAAGATTTAAAGGATGGCAAATCGATGCTGTTCAGCAACAGGCGGGGAGGGTGGTAGGGGAGGGTGGGTTTTGGTGGTGGGGACGAAGTGGGTTGATGGTAGGGAGGGGCAAGAGTGAGTTGAGGGTTTTGGGAGAGTGGAAGGGACGGTAGGTAGTGGCGGAATGATTGTAGGAAGGGTCAGTTGGTGGTGAGGAGGGGTGGGTCGGTGGTAGAGAGGGGGTGTTGGTAGGGAGAGAGTGGGTTACTGTTAGGGAGGAGGATGATGGTAGGAAGGGGAAGGGTGGTAGGGAGGGCAGGGTGGTAGGGAGTGGAAGAATGATAGGGTGGGGGAGGATGGTAGGAAGGAGGAGGAAGGGTTAGGGAGTACAAACGTTTAATCTCCAGCGACCTTTATGTACAATAACCTGTTTTGTTTTACAACAGCCCTCTTAAGACACATAATTAAAACATGCGAGGACGGGTGTGCAATCCTGGAGCCGAAGTCCAGACCCAATCCTGGTTTTAGTCAATTTCAACATGGACGGTGTGGTTTTGGTCAATGCCAACTGCCAACATGGACGGTGTGGTTCTGATCAATGACAACATGGACGGTGTGTTTCTGATCAATGCCAACATGGACGGTGTGGTTTTGGTCAATGCCAACTGCCAACATGGACGGTGTGGTTTTGGTCAATGCCAACTGCCAACATGGACGGTGTGGTTTCTGATCAATGACAACATGGACGGTGTGGTTTCTGATCAATGACAACATGGACGGTGTGGTTTCTGATCAATGACAACATGGACGGTGCGGTGTTTTAACATGTTGGGGATAAGATACATTTCCGCATACCGTAGCGAATTTTTCTTTTTACGCAATTTGTTGGTACTTTAAAAGGGTTATCCACAGACTGAAGAGAATCTTTATAGGACTAAAAAGCTCTTTTTACAACTCTAAGTTCGTCACTCTCATTCGCAAAGTTTTTTTTTTTGTGCCAACTTAAAACATCTTGTCGGTCCATATCTTTCAATCAGGGCAAACAGGCGCTCCAATTGATGTCTATTTTGAGACACCCAATTTTAATTTGGATGGCTGCTATTTTAGGCTGATATACTTTGTACGCCCAGACAGTCGACTGAGACTGAAGTGAAACCCCATTCTAACATACGCCCAACAGCTGCCACACGATCGGCCTCTTCACATTTTAAAAACAATCCAATAGTTACCAGACCGCTTCGGTTCAAATCTTTGCAATAGGCGTGGAGGAGTGGGAGCGTCGGTGGAGTGTAGGGCTTGGGAGGTAGGAGTGGGAGGCAGTGTTGAGGTGTATGGATGGGGAATGGGGATGAAGTGTGGATGGTTGGTGTCAAGGGTGAGATGGTGGGCTGGCCTTTAGGGTGAAGAATAGGCGTTGAATTAGGGCTGACGGACTGTAGGGTGGGGTGTACAAAACCCAATGGTGCAACCACTGGCGGATCTGGAGTGTTCGGTAAGCCTGAAAATTTCGAGCTTAAGAAGTTTTTATGGCATAATCAAATTTTATTGTAAACCCTCGTCATCTGTCTCCATTTCACCTATACACCCCCCCACCCCAGTCTTGACATTCTACTTTTCGTTTCTCGTTCCGTTAAATATTTTGTAACCACGTTTAGCTGAAATCTACACATCTAGTGTGACGTGAATGTACCATGTAGATCAGGTAACGCAATGAAGTCCCACGTTGTAACCACGTTTAGCTGAAATCTACACATCTAGTGTGACGTGAATGTACCATGTAGATCAGGTAACGCAATGAAGTCCCACGTTGTAACCACGTAAGCTGAGAGCTACACATCTAGTTTGACGTGAATGTCCCGTCTACATCAGGTAACACTATGAAGTCCCAGGTTTTGATTTGTGGCCCTGGCCGAGACAAGACCCGACATGGAAGGAAATTGATCTGTAGCACGGCATTGTACGCGGTCTATACATAACAGGCTAGAACTTTTTCGTCACCTTTACAAGTCACACCACTGCAAGATTGGTACTCTGCCTTAATGCCAAGAAACAAGGAATCTAATGTAACACTGCGATCATCTCAAGAAACAAGTTATCTACTGTAACAGTGCGATCATCTCAAGAAACAAATAAGTTATCTATTGTAACAGTGCGATCATCTCAAGAAACAATTTATCTATTATAACACTGCGATCATCTCAAGAAACAAGTTATCTACTGTAACAGTGCGATCATCTCAAGAAACAAGTTATCTATTGTAACACTGCGATCATCTCAAGAAACAAATAAGTTATCTATTGTAACAGTGCGATCATCTCAAGAAACAAATAAGTTATCTATTGTAACACTGCGATCATCTCAAGAAACAAATAAGTTATCTATTGTAACACTGCGATCATCTCAAGAAACAAATAAGTTATCTATTGTAACACTGCGATCATCTCAAGAAACAAATAAGTTATCTATTTAAACACTGCGATCATCTCAAGAAACAAGTTATCTACTGTAACACTGCGATCATCTCAAGAAACAAGTTATCTATTGTAACACTGCGATCATCTCAAGAAACAAGTTATCCACTGTAACACTGCGATCATCTCAAGAAACAAGTTATCTACTGTAACACTGCGATCATCTCAAGAAACAAGTTACCTACTGTAACACTGCAATCATCTCAAGAAACAAGTTACCTACTGTAACTCTGCGATCATCTCAAGAAACAAGTTACCTACTGTAACACTGCGATCATCTCAAGAAAAAAGCTACCTACTGTAACACTGCGATCATCTCAAGAAACAAGTTACCTACTGTAACACTGCGATCATCTCAAGAAACAAGTTACCTACTGTAACACTGCGATCATCTCAAGAAACAAGTTACCTACTGTAACACTGCGATCATCTCAAGAAACAAGTTACCTACTGTAACACTGCGATCATCTCAAGAAACAAATTATCTCAAGAGGCGGGAAATGAATTGGTATAGCTTTAAAGCAGATATTATAAAGGTGGCTAACAGAAAAAGAGTCTGTGTTTAAATTTAATCAAAGAATGAATATAATAGGCATAAAGCCGAGATAACTTTCGTAAGCCCAAAAATTAATTTTCGAAGAGCAAACTTCAGACCAGAATAAACACGAGAAAAATAAAAATATAACTATTATAAGTCTTATGGAATTTTTCTATAGTTCTATCATTATGTCGTTGGTCTATCATTAAAGAGGTGTCTAATATAAATGCAGGTTGTACGTGTGAATACGATCAAGTGATCTACAAGAAATACGGAAACAGTAAACCAGCAAAACGTTGATATCAGATGGTCAAAACGTCCTTGTCATAATGATAGTAAATATGTAAAACAAGGAAGGTAGAAATCGAAACAAAACGATTGATGTCATAATGTGGATGTAAAATCAAGGTAGAGTTAGGGCGCTCTGATCTGTAAAACAAAACTTGATCCCAATTCGTTGATTGATTTTTAATAAATTTGACTCCGTGCACGAAGTTGATAAAAACAGCAAAGACTCCAGTAAAAGACCCAATTAAAAGACTCCAGTAATAGACAACAGCGAAAGACCCAAGTAAAAGACTCCAGTAATAGACAACATCAAAGGACCCCAGTAAAAGACTCCAGTAATAGACAATAGCAAAAGACTCCAGTAAAAGACCCCCCCCCCCCCAGTAAAAGACAACAGCAAAAGACTCCAGCAAAAGACTCCACTAAAAGACCCCCCCCCCCTCCCCCAGTAAAAGACATCAGCCAAAGACTCCAACAAAAGACTCCAGTAACCTAAGGGAATAATTCTAAACACCTTTTATATTTGTGCCTTGTAGAGTGGGCGGCGGTAAGTACATGAAACGTACCGCAGGAAAAGCGTCTGAGGCCACCCACACTCAAGTTCAACGAGTCCTCCACCGCAGGCCCGCACAACTCAAAATGGAAGGCGGGCCGAACTACTTTATGAAAAGCTTGTGCGGGCCGAAAGATGATAGGACATGGGGGAAACTATTAAGAAAATAATAAGAATAAAGAACATTTCGTTACTTCGCGGAACGCCAAGTGGGTGCTGGCGGGCCGCATGGGGCCCGCGGGCCGTAAGTTGTGCAGGCCTGCTCTACCGGTATCAAGTAATTCCTTGTAGTGACTAAGTGTGTACTGCCAGCATCCAGGGCAAGACAAGTAAGGCCACATTACGTTTTTACAGTCAAATGACTAAAAATTGCGCACATGAAATGCAAACTTGTTGAAGGTCAGTGGTGACCTTTCAGTGGTGACCTTTCTGTGGTAGCAAAAATGTGTTTCTCATCCTTGATTGTTGTCTGGACAGTAAACGTTCCTAAGGAAACGCTGTAGAGAAAACCCGATGTCCCTATCACTTTCCGTTCCTGAGCTTTCCACAGAAGGTCACTCAAGGGTAAGTGGAGGTCACTCAAGGGTAAGTGGAGGTCACTCAAGGGTAAGTGGAGTCACCTAATCTATTGCCAATGGGGGTGGGGGCAGTGAACAAATTTTCATCTAAATTGGACATCAGGAAGTGGGTCAAAATGAGACGCAAGATAAAGGTCAACCAAGGGTAATCATATTTTCTTCATCTTTCCCCTTAAAATACAGGAGTCTGTTTTCCCAAGTTTGAGCTCCATAGGCTTGGGGGGAGGGGGGTGTAAGTGGGTCAATTAGCCGTCCGAAAATTTTTCCAGCCAGAAACACACGAACAAAAGGGAAGTTAGTATTAAGGATTTAAAAAAAAATGTATTCTTAGCAAACAGATTTAGTGTGCACGTAGAGAGCAGAGTAATGGTCCCTGCACTTAGAGCTGGGTGCACGTAGAGAGCAGAGTAATGGTCCCTGCACTTAGAGCTGGGTGCACGTAGAGAGCAGAGTAATGGTCCCTGCACTTAGAGCTGGGTGCACGTAGAGAGCAGAGTAATGGTCCCTGCACTTAGAGCTGGGTGCACGTAGAGAGCAGAGTAATGGTCCCTGCACTTAGAGCTGGGTGCACGTAGAGAGCAGAGTAATGGTCCCTGCACTTAGAGCTGGGTGCACGTAGAGAGCAGAGTAATGGTCCCTGCACTTAGAGCTGGGTGCACGTAGAGAGCAGAGTAATGGTCCCTGCACTTAGAGCTGGGTGCACGTAGAGAGCAGAGTAATGGTCCCTGCACTTAGAGCTGGGTGCACGTAGAGAGCAGAGTAATGGTCCCTGCACTTAGAGCTGGGTGCACGTAGAGAGCAGAGTAATGGTCCCTGCACTTAGAGCTGGGTGCACGTAGAGAGCAGAGTAATGGTCCCTTCACTTAGAGCTGGGTGCACGTAGAGAGCAGAGTAATGGTCCCTTCACTTAGAGCTGGGTGCACGTAGAGAGCAGAGTAATGGTCCCTTCACTTAGAGCTGGGTGCACGTAGAGAGCAGAGTAATGGTCCCTTCACTTAGAGCTGGGTGCACGTAGAGAGCAGAGTAATGGTCCCTTCACTTAGAGCTGGGTGCACGTAGAGAGCAGAGTAATGGTCCCTTCACTTAGAGCTGGGTGCACGTAGAGAGCAGAGTAATGGTCCCTTCACTTAGAGCTGGGTGCACGTAGAGAGCAGAGTAATGGTCCCTTCACTTAGAGCTGGGTGCACGTAGAGAGCAGAGTAATGGTCCCTTCACTTAGAGCTGGGTGCACGTAGAGAGCAGAGTAATGGTCCCTTCACTTAGAGCTGGGTGCACGTAGAGAGCAGAGTAATGGTCCCTTCACTTAGAGCTGGGTGCACGTAGAGAGCAGAGTAATGGTCCCTTCACTTAGAGCTGGGTGCACGTAGAGAGCAGAGTAATGGTCCCTTCACTTAGAGCTGGGTGCACGTAGAGAGCAGAGTAATGGTCCCTTCACTTAGAGCTGGGTGCACGTAGAGAGCAGAGTAATGGTCCCTTCACTTAGAGCTGGGTGCACGTAGAGAGCAGAGTAATGGTCCCTTCACTTAGAGCTGGGTGCACGTAGAGAGCAGAGTAATGGTCCCTGCACTTAGAGCTGGGTGCACGTAGAGAGCAGAGTAATGGTCCCTTCACTTAGAGCTGGGTGCACGTAGAGAGCAGAGTAATGGTCCCTTCACTTAGAGCTGGGTGCACGTAGAGAGCAGAGTAATGGTCCCTTCGCTTAGAGCTGTTAAAAAATTTGGCGCATTTCCCTAATAAAAAAAAACAACAACACAAAATCGTATTTAAAAATAGTTCAACTTTTTGTCTAGGCCCAATAAGTAAGTACACCACAGCAGGAGAATGACGATATAAAATGGCAATCTGCCAACGATCTCAGGTCGAGGCAACATGACACCCTATATGTTACCGGCTCTTGGAATCAAAGACCGCACCTTGTTTAAACGGCTCTGAAATATTTAACTCTGAAATTAAACAGTACATTCCCAACTATTTACCTTTGCTCGAAACAGCACCTTCAGACTATTTATAGATTCCTTTTCGACGATTCAACAAGCTTACTTTTTCTAAAAGATGTCCACTTTTTTTAGAAAAGGAGGACAAAAAACAACACAACAACCCCCCCAAAAAACAACAACAAAAAAAAAACAACAACACACGATTTAATTTGAAAGATCAACCGAGGACAAGAAAGAGAAATATAGCTGATTAAACGAACTCCTTCCACTCCAAAAGAAATTCTGAAATTTGAATGCAGACAACGCTACTGAGAATTCTATGTAGGCGTTTACTGGAATCGCAAAATGTCTTAGCAATTAAGTGGTTGTAGAATAAGAAGCTAGCGGCCAAAAAGTTTTAATTCCAACTGTGCACAATCGTCAGCAACTATTGTTTGATTTTTAAATAACACATGTATGGTAACGTTGTCAGACTGTCAATCAAGAGGTATCAAAGCGTGTTTTTGAAATGAACTTTATTATTATTATTATTATTAATAATAATAATAAAGATCATTTGAAAATCACGCTTCACCCCAAAGGCTCGAAGCGCGGTACATACCACATTAAAGTACACAATGCAACATTACAAAAACTGCATACGAGAACACCCATTCTAAGTCATTCATACCTTGCTCCATAAACAACACAGGCCAATATACATCTACAAGACCAGATAGGCTATCGGTCTTGGGTTGTGGGGGGGGGGGGGGGGAGAGGGGTTGGAAAATCAGTAGGGAAAACCTCAAACACACAAGTCGTAAAGCAGTAGCCAACTTAACTGGTATTTAAAAATCGTCTGTCTATGCTAAAACAACTGTAGTCATAGCAGTAGTCTTACAATAGGAGCAAATTCGGAATGTAAAAAAAAATATATATTTATAAAAAATAATTGAAATACAATAAAACCAAATAAACATTAAGAACAAAGAAAGTATTTCTGTCTGAAGATCCCCATTTTCAAATAACAAAGGAAATATAATTTTTATAACACATTTAAGATCCATTTTTACAAGAATTAAATTTTAGGTCCACGATACAAACACAGTTGCAGCCCAGAATAAGAGACCGGCTGTTCAGTTTAGAGTTAGATGTTTTCAGAGCACGTGTTCAGTTCAATAATAGATGTTTTTAGAGCACGTGTTCAGTTCAATGTTAGATGTTTTCAGAGCACGTGTGCAGTTCAATGTTAGATGTTTTCAGAGCACGAGTTCAGTTCAATATTAGATGTTTTCAGAGCACGTGTTCAGTTCAGAGTTAGATGTTTTCAGAGCACGTGTTCAGTTCAATATTAGATGTTTTCAGAGCACGTGTTCAGTTCAGAGTTAGATGTTTTCAGAGCACGTGTTCAGTTCAATGTTAGATGTTTTCAGAGCACGTGTTCAGTTCAATGTTAGATGTTTTCAGAGCACGTTACAACAGCCCCAGATGACTTGGACTGACATTTCCTGCGGTAACCAAACACCTTGATGTATTTACATTTTGCCAAACCACAGAACACATCATTCCATCAGATCACGGATCACAATACACGGCTCACATCTAAACAAAAGCCAGCACTTCACCTCCTTCTCCTCCGACTGATGTTCTCTTCCCCCCCCCCCCCCCCCCCC
>CAXITT010000012.1:1298472-1312613 GCA_964033795.1 Lymnaea stagnalis | reverse complement strand
TTTTTTTTAAAAATAACTATACCCCCCCCCCCCCCAAATCATGCCCTTTATCAAGGTATGGTTTGCACAAACTGTCATTTAACAATTAACATTGATAACTTCCTTTAACATTCTGAGGTATGAATGAGAAAGTAAAAAAAAATACCTCATGTTTAAATTCCGTTGAAGCATTCCATCGTTATTTTACCAAAAGACTTTTAGAGGAGATCTTCAATTGCTATTAATACCTTTTTCTGGTGGCGTTTCATCAACACCCGATTTTGAAGTAAAGACACTAACGTGCATTGAATAACAATAATATACATTAATAGTTATTATTTGGAAAATAAGAGACTAACGTGCATTGCATAACAATAATACACATTAATAGTTATTATTTGTAAAATTAAATATTTAAAAAAAAAACGAAACCTTAATGCTAGAGTTTCACCCCATTTCGAAAGACTACAGCATAAACTACGCCATTTTAAATTACTTTACGCTGCGCTAAAACACACAACAACCCCCGCCACTTGGCCGCCTTATTGTTTTTTCAAACCGTAGAGCACCAGAATTAAAACCAAGGCACCCGGGTACTGAGTCATTAACACGGAGGCGATGTAAACACAAGGCAGTTCAATTTAATGAAACGGTGCAAGGGACCGGGGGGCCAAGACGGAGAAATAAATCGGCTCAAAACGAAGAACTGTTCGTAAACACCAACGATTGGCTCTGCTGGGGCTCTGCACGTGGTGGACGGCAAGGGAGCAGATAAAGGGAGGGAACTGGATCTAAAGCGTGAGCTGGTTGCAGACACAATGTTTTTTTTATACCGGTACGAATTAAAAACATATTTTAAAAAAAAATCATCCCGATTCCTGATATCAAATTAAACGCAATGTCCAATCTTATAATAGATCATTGTATCGGATTTTACCATGTTAATTGTGGCCTTCCCATTCATTGTTTCTATACGAATTATTCATTGGTAAGCAACTCGAACGGGTCAAAATGTGGAGCCACGTAAATGGTTACGTCAAGTGTAAGACGTCACATTTTTTAGACGTCAATTAATAATAATAATAAAGATTATTTGAAAATCACGCTTCATCCCCAAAGGCTCGAAGCGCGGTACATACCAAATTGAAGTAAAAAATGCAACATATCAAAAACTAGGTACGAGAATACCCATTCTAAGTCTTTCATACCTTGCAACCATAAACAACACAGGCCAATATACATCTACAAGATAATAGCTAGATAGACAACATCACCCCAGCAGGTGTTTGCGAAATAGTTAAGTCTTCAAATCAGTTTTGAAAGACACCAGTGTCTGGCTGTTTCTGCGAGCGATAGGAAGGGTGTTCCAAATTGTTGGAAATTAGGTTCTATGGGAGTCATTTAGGTGACTCTGCTTATAGCATCGGCGAATGGCGTGAAAAAATAAATGGGAGTGCCATGAGCCTGAAAGATGATTATTCTACTGAGAACAAACGCTGGGCTTTGGGGGCAGGCAAATCACGGAGTGCTTCGCTGCAGGTAACTTTAGTGAAACCTTTGCTTGAAAGAAAAAGGGGTGAATGAGTATTGAGATACATTTTTTGCTGTGAAAAAGTTTACCACGAGAGCTAACTTCTAGTTCAGTATTCAAGAAATAACTACTGCTAGTGTGCAACTAACAAGGCGACTTACTGTATTTGCTTTGTATTGGGCTAAAAACCCATTTATTGCATCGGGCTAGCAACCCATTTATTACATTGGGCTCAACCCGTTCATTGCATTGGGCTAACAACCCATTTATTGCCCTGGGCTAGCAACCCGTTCATGGCATTGGGCTAGCAACCCGTTCATTGCATTGGGCTAGCAGCCCATTCGTTGCATTGGGCTAGTAACCCATTCATTGCAAGAAACTCAGCTACCGCTATGAGACATCCACAACCAATAGACGTTTGCCACCCACAGCGAGGAAAGGTCCTCATTAATGAACTATGGCAGCACCATAGACACAAATGGCGGATCCGATGCAGACGTAAGGGCCAGAATTGGAAAAGCTAAATCGGCATTTGTGCTATTAAATAAAATATGGGAGTCGAAGGAGCTGAAACTGCAAACCAAAGTCAGAATCTTTAATACAATGTCAAAACAGTCCTACTATATGGTGCAGAAACTTGGAAAACAACAGCGAGCCTTATGCAGAAAGTTCAGACATTCATATACATATGCCTTAGAAAATCAGATCCTGAAAATCAAAGGCCAAATACTATCAATAACAAAGATTTACTAGAAAGGATACACCAGGTGCCCATTGATGAAGATATCATAAAGAAGAGGTGGAGATGGATATGGCATATGCTCCGAAAACCCCCAGATAGCACCACCAGACAATGCCTAACATGGAACCCACAGAGAAGAAGAAAGAGAGGAAGGCCTGAGAATACATGGAGCTAGAGGCTGACACGCAAAATATGGGATACACCTGGAAGCAATTGGAAAGGCAAGCACAGGACCGCGAGGAGTGGAAAGTTCTTTTAGACCTTCTGGGATGATTGTCAACCTTATTTTCCAGTTAATGCATAATGGCTGTGTTGCGTATGGTTGAAATGGCTAGAAAGACTTTGCCATTGTATGCTTGTAATTAGTTTTTGTAGTGTTGCGTTTGTTTTAAATGTGGTAAATTATAGATTTGTTTTTTGTTGACTTTGTACCGCGCTTCGAGCCTTTGGGGATGAAGCTTGTCTTTGAAATGAACTTTATTATTATTATTATTATCATTAGACGGCCTATGCCCCAGACGGGGTAGAAAGGCATAAACAAGCAAGAGGGAACTGACTTGCCGCCTTCCTGTCTGACGCTGAGGAAAAGTTCCACGACTGGCAACTGGAATGTTAGAAGGATGTGGGAGGAGGGGAAGACAAAAACAAGGAACTATGGAACAGATGTGATACATGGAAAGACATCTTAGGAATAAGTGAGGCAAGATGGAAAGGGAATGGATCTACTAAACTAACATCTGGTGAGACCATTTTATACTCTGGTCACGAAGAAGACGCCATACTCAGTGCTGGTACTGTCACCTGCTGCAAAAAGTCTCTGACTGAATGGCAGTCTCGGGATAATAAGAGCAGTCTTTATAACTTTCAAGAAAGACATCAACCTAAGACATCAACCTAAACGTCATCCGAATTTGTGCGCCAAAAAGGACAAAGGGGAGACAATAAAAGACGAGTTCTTTGAAAAACTTCAGAATGTTGTTTCAAGTGCGAGAGACACGGACATTACCATGATCACGTGGGACTTCATTGCAAAAATAGGAAAAAATAACACTGGCTATGAGGATGAGGTGGATTGATGATAAGGAGACAGATTTACACCAGTTGGGGGTTCGAGCATGGAGCCGGAAAGCCATGGATCGCTACGAATGGAAGGATGTGGTGGAGCAGGCCAGGGCCCTACATGGGCTGTAGTGCCATTGATGATGATGATGAGGCAGTAATGGGAAGACACGGATTAGGAAACAAGAATGAAATTTAAAAAAAAAGAGTTCGGAATAACCCTATCAAAGAGATTTGAGGCTCTGCAACAGTTCGAGAACTTAACTGAAGACATAGAAGATCAATGGCAACATATTGGAGGGATTTGGACCAACACATGGGAAGAAGTATTAGGGAAGAAAGAATTTCAACATAAGGAGTGGTTCTCAAGAGAAACAATAGATAAAATTAATAAAGAGAGGAAAAAGAAGAAGATCATTTATTTAGAGAGCAAAAGTGAATGCCTTTGATAACTAAGCAAATGTCAATAATGAGGTTAAAAAGAATATCAGGAAATATGTGTTGATGGCAATCTCAAGGTGGAGAGTGGTCAAACTTCCAAAGAAAGGAGACCCCCATAGAGTGTTGAAACCATAGAGGAATCATGGTGCTTTCTGTACCAAGAAAAATACTAAATAGAATTATTCTGCAGAGAATAAAACAAGCGATAAGCTCCTAACTAAGAGATGAGCACGCTGGTTGTAGAGAAAACAGATTATGTACTGATCAAAGCTGGAAACAATAATCATGGAACAAAGCTTTGAGTGGAATGCATCATTGGACCTAAATTTTGTCAACTTCAAAAATAATTGGATAGCTTAAACGGAGAAACATTCCGGAAACTACCAAGACTGTATGGTATTCCTCAAAAGCTAACTAGCTTAACATACAAAAATATGAGTTGCAGGGTTTTACATGACGGGGAACGCACAAACCCATTTATGATTGAATCTGGAGTTGGACAGGGATGCCTGATCTCACCATTCCTCTTTCTGTTACCCATTGACTGGATCATGAGTGAATCAACACAGGATGGGAAAAATGGAATCCAGTGGATACCTTTCAGACGGATGGAGGATTTGGATTTTGCAGGTCACATTGCACTTTTATCACATTTTTTTTTTTGGGCATCCTTCCGT
Source organism: Lymnaea stagnalis (assembly GCA_964033795.1). NCBI lineage: Eukaryota > Metazoa > Mollusca > Gastropoda > Lymnaeidae > Lymnaea > Lymnaea stagnalis. Next base: position 1,308,184 of record CAXITT010000012.1, on the reverse strand, counting down.
CTATGTGAGACGATGGAGTAGCTACATAGTCATAAGCAAAAAATGCAGGAGAAAACAACAAAACTTGACTCTGTATCCCAGCAAGTAGGACTTAGCATGAATAAAGGGAAAACAAAGACTGTCAGAATAAATCCAGCGGATGATGGGGTCATTGGGAGGAGCGTCTCTTGAAGAAGTTGAAACTTTTTCCTACCTCGGAAGCATCATAGATAAAAATGGTGGGACAGATGAGGACATAAAGTCTAAGGTCCAAAAGACCAGAAGAGCATTCAAGCCCTGTGAAAAATCTGGAACTCAAGTGAAATACTGACAAAAACAAAGTTAAAAATATTCAACTCAAATGTCAAGGCACTTGGCACTTTTTCTGTATGGCTGTGAAACTTGTAGAACAACAAAAACAACAATTAAAAAAAACTGTGACGGATCCTCAAAATAAGATGGTTTTACAAAATTTGTAACACTGTCCTTTGGGAGAGAACATCAAAATTTCCAGTGAAAATGGAGGTAAAATAGAGAAAATGGAGATGGATAGGGCACACATTAAGGAAACCAAACACTAAAATCACAAGACGGGCCCTTAATTGGAATCCTCAAGGTACCAGGAAAAGGGGTGACCAAGAGCCACATGAAGAGGATATTAGAGGCAGGGGTGAAGAGAATGACGAAAAGTTGGGCTGAACTAGCAAAGATATCCCAGGACAGGGACAGGGACAGTTGGAAAAGCATTGTGGGTGGCCTATAGTCCATTGGGAGTGAGAAAGACTAAGAAGAAAAAGTGTGTGAGGTCCTAGCAGCTCTTTCATTCTCACATTAGTGATATAGTAAGATATTTCCAGATCACTGGGCTAAACAAGCACAGAAGACTATGAGATCAAAAGCTTTTAATTAAAAACAAACATTTAAATTGAAACAGTCAACTTCTTAAGTCCAAAGTCAGACCAACTCATAGGTAACAGCTATTTAAAACCCTACTTAGAAGGTGTCTCTACAGTTGCCACCATGTATGTAGCAGAGAAATATCTAAAGCCAGTCTAAAAAAAAAACAAACCTGCTGTCAATTTTCCTGGACAAAATTTTAATTAAAATAGGTAAGGGTGACCAAACAAGAAGGGTACAGCTGAACATTAAAGCTTTATTGTACAGTAATTAAAACTGTATGCTGTCAATTTTCCTGGACAAAATTTTAATTAAAATAGGTAAGGGTGACCAAACAAGAAGGGTACAGCTGAACATTAAAGCTTTATTGTACAGTAATTAAAACTGTATGCTATTAAAGTAGATGACAAAGTGGCTGCAACAGGTTTGAAAAATTGTCATGTTCCCCTCTGCCCAAAATCCTCCTGTCCTCAACGCCCACTTCCTTACCTCGCTCTCATACAATGCTAAACTCCCCCTTTTATCTCTAAGAACATTCAAGAAATACTTAAATTTAATAACAGTAAATCAAAACATAGAAATGTGTGAATTTGCATAATGAAATGTATAATTATAGAAGCAAATAAAGCATGCACGCTATAAAAAGCACTTTTATATTGATAAAAACTAAAATAGGCCAGCTGAAAAATGTTAGCAAAGAAAATAAGAATGCAATTTTTTAGATAAGGAGGTAGTAGGGTTTAAAAGACTGATTTCAAAGCATTAGTAATTAATTTGATTTAGTAAACCTAATTAAGATGTATGATTAAATTTGGTTAATTTCTAGATGTCAACTGTCTATTTAGTAAAATGTTCAAGCTGAAAAATGTTAGCAAGGAAAATGAGAATGCAATTTTTTTAGACAAGCAAGAAGAATGTTTAAAAAGGCTGATTTCAAAGAATTAGTATTTAATTTTATTTAGCACACCTCATTAAGATGTTTGATTAAATTTGTGAATTTTTAAGTAAAATAACAAATAGTGGGAACAAAGTTTTTCATCATGACTTAAAATAAACAGCATACAAACTTGATGAAATAACTGAGGTTGCAGATAGAGAATTTGCAGGTTATTTTTAATTTAAAAAAAAAGAATCTTCCAAAAACGGCATCTTTGTGTCTAAATGACATTTATATACAGCTTATATTATTTGAATTTTAAGAATCACCTTTATTTTATTGATATAGAAAGTATGTCTTTTAAATATGATATTTAATACTGGAAAAAAAAATAATTCAAATTCTAATTGATCACACGAACTCTTTCCTTACAGAAATATATATCACTATGTGAACGTAAATATTTATATATTGAAATATAATTTTTTTTGGGGGGGGCGAAGATGTTACTAAAGCATTCAATTAAGGAGCTTATTGTAAAGGAGGTTTAGATGAATTAAGAAAATACAACAACGAACAAGTTTCTATTAATAGACATACAAAGGTTTTCTGACAAACACTTGCTGTATTTTGTATATGCTATTTAAGATTTAAAAACATAAGTTAATAGCTATGCATTTATTTTCTATTGACAAAGGTTCAATAAAATGTTACATGGTAGCTCAGGTGATCACTGTAATTTGTACATTGCATGCAGCATTTTAAAATTATGAATTACATTTTTTAAGCAGTATTATTGATTTTAAATATTTGTTCAGACTTTCAAAAAGATTAAAACATAAAAGTTTACATCATTTCAATATGATAAAATTAAAGAAAATATCATTTTTATATTTCAGTTCTCAAAACAAAAGTCAGGAAGTGAATTTTTTTTCTAAATTAAAAAGGTATAATTTCCTTTCCTTGATCACAAGGATGTGTATCAAAATGTTTACAAATTCAAATTGCCCATCACTTCAAGGAAGTGAATCATCAGTAATGAATAAACACACCACATTTACTATTTGATGACTTACTAAGTAATTTGAATAGGTATTTTATAGTTACTCAATTTTTCATTTGCAAATTAGTTTGCAAAATTTAGAAAAAAATTATAATAAAAATTATAACTTACCACATTTTGTAAAAGAGTGATCTTTCACTGCTACAGTTTTTTAAATCAGCAATGACATCAAGCTCTTTCCAAGAGGGATAAGGGATTTTTTAAATAATTAAATGGTAGATTTTGTTTGCCATACAGTTGTTTGAGCTACAGATTAACTTTGGCAGCACACTTGTGTAATTGTTCGCACCCTATAAAAAATAAAATATAGGCCTACATTACTGTAAAGAAAAAGAAAATATATTCTGGCTAGTTTTGCATCTAGTTAATTTTAACAGTTAGCCTTGTATAAGCCCATGGCCATGCTAAAAAATAGACCTAGTATAATAATTAACCCTCTGGAGACGGAGCCTTTTCGGGGTGTCTGTGCCAAAAAGACGGAGCACTTTTTACGAGCTCGAGACTCGCATTGCAAAAAAATTTATAAAAAATAAACTATTCCCTTAATATATGTAAAACTATATATATTCTTGTAGGAAATTGAATGAACTAATACAATCTTTATGAATCAAACTGACATATCAANGTTTTTTGTTACACCTAGAATAAACATGACTTACTTGTATTAATTGTGTGAATTTTTTGATGGATTAAGCTTGCATAAGTCCTAATAGTTATTTGGGGGGGGGGGGGGGGGGGAGAAAGGCCCATGAAGGCCCTTCAGACACCTCTGGCACATGGTTATACTCCTATTCCACCCCACCCCCTATTTTTCAGTTGTTACAGACACACTGTAACAGGCCCCCATTTATGACCTAGGGACCTTCTCTTAAGCTGGATGTTAATGAGAAAGTTGTCTGCATATCTATTGGTCTCTCTCATTAACACTTGAGTGATATTTAGTGTAAAAAATAGCATAAAGTACTCAAATGGGGTGCTTATGCCTTATTTATAGGACTTATGTTGTCTAAAAATTCAGAGGGGTCATCTCTGTCCATTTGAGGACCCCTAATACTAGTAATACTAAACCAATTGGTTGTTTTCATCATTTTCAGTGTCAGATTCACTGCAAGAATATAAAAATCACTAAGCACAGTTTGATCAGAGTCACTGTCGGACATGTTCGAAATTGACGATGTAACTACACACACACACAAAAAAATTCCTGCAATCAAATTAATTGAGTTGGCCTTCAACGAACGCCGCCATTACAATGCCGGGATGTGCAGGAATACGTATGAATAATTTTGATTCGCTGGTACAACGCCAAGCTAGCCAATCATGAGGCTCGATCTATCAGGCCGAAGGCTCGGACTTGATGTCTTTCTCGCTAGTGTACCTCGGACCGATAGATCGGCCCTTACGTCTCCAGAGGGTTAATATTATGCATGAAATTATAAACTAGTAATAGTATTCAGTAGTAACAACTTAATTAGATTTCAATATTCAGCAGGCTATTTTAAAAATAATAAATTTCAAACTGAAAAACAGGCAATTAGGACAGCGATCAGGTTGTCAATTTGACTCCCCCACCATAAATCATATTATAGTTAAGGTAGGCTGAACAAATCATGAAGTGGAAAAAATGGGACACACCTAAGGAGGGTTTGGGGAGGACACCCTCCAGCTAAAAAAGGGGCCTTCACCTGAAACAGTTTATTGAAATTTGCTAATTTTAACTGTTTTGAGATCTAGAGATCTTGTTAAATTTACCTTCACTTTTGTAATTTAATTTAAACTTTGAGGCATATCATAAACGAAAAAATTTTGCAGTGAATATGGCAGGGACACTGTCTTTTACCCAGAGTGGTGAAGGAGGAACAGTGCAGCCATTACACGAGCCCACATCACTACTGCCACTGGCTACACAGCTAGTCAAAATATTACTTGTATTTATATTATAAATTAGGAAGTGATTTGAAAATGTGTTTGCTTTTAGAAACAGGATATTTAGGCGAGACTTTTTGGGGACACCGGGTATGATCGTGAAAAAACGGGACAATCCGTTTTTACAGGACATTTGGTCACCCTTAGTTATGGTTAAGGACTATATTACTAGGCTGCAACTATTCGCACCCGGGTACCAGAAGTGAGAGGCTGGGATTAAAAAATTATTTAAAATATTATTGTTTGGTCTATAAGAAAAAATGAGGTATCAAATGAAAGATAATTGAATGGGTTATTTGTTTGTAAACTTCTTCTTATATTTGAGGGGCCCACAATTAATTTCTTGATCATTCTGGCTCCTGGTTTAAATTCAGTTTGCATTCTCTTAGATGGGTTGCCGTCCAGGGCAGACGAGTCCCATCCACCTGGGGTGCTTGGATGTTGGCTTTGGTGGGGATTGAACTCCAGACCACCAGCTATTTGGTTTGAGACAGTGTAGACGGCTCGGCCACCCAGCAACCTAATGGTCTAATGGGACCCGCGGTGCGAATGGCAACGCTGCATGTCAGGGGCCATTTACACTAAATGCTATTCGGATGCCATTTTTGGTAGTTTATTTTAGTTAAACTGAAGAAGTAAATTTACAAACATATAGTCCATTCAATAATCTTTCATTTGATACCTCATTTTCTCCTACAAACCGAACAATAATATTTTGATGTTTTTTAATCCCAAGCTCTCACTTCTGTTACCCCGGTGCGGTGCGAATAGCCACTTCAATATTACTATACTATAGACATAGACTATTAACTATTAATATTATTATTGTATTTTGTTGTATAGCTGCAGTATGCTTCAGTATAGTATAGCAGCTAGTTTTAAGTTAATAGTAAAAAAAATTATTTGCCATTATCTGCATAATTTCATAATTTTCTGTAACTCTTCAATACAAATTTGGGTAATCTACCACTTGAGCGTCGGCCAAGAAAAAAATCCAGCTGTTCCGGTTGGAAGGTCTATTTAAACAATTATTCATATACTATTTTTAATGACATTGGATGTGCGTATTAATTCCCATAATAATAGTACTAATACAAATACACAAAAACATTTTTTTTTTTAAATAGAAAAGCTATTTAAAAAATTTGAAATATAAAAATTTAAACAATTTAATGTTTGAAAATGGAATTATGCATAGTTCTCCCCCAAGGCAACAATGAAGTTTTAAAAAATATAAGTTCCACGAAATCGGTTGTGGTACATGAATTCACGTAAATGTTAAGGGGAAAGATCACGGCCTGTACCAAACTGTCTTTTCAGTTTACGCTTTTTGAGCATCCACGTTTTCCACATTCTGTGTGTGGACATCCGCGTCATCTGGATAAAAAAATACTAATAATTTTGTTAATGCACCATCTTAGATGCTGAATATGGGGTCTGACAAATTCAGCAGTAGTGTGGACAGCCACCATTCTTCTTCATCTCGTATCTGATCTGTCTCAAACATTTCGGACATCGGCACTTTTGTAGTCTCTTTTTCTTCCTGGAATATCGGTAGCTTGGCAGTAATCATTATTTAAATGTATTAGTATTGTGCTATATAACTTTATAGCCTCTATACGGAGGCAAAAATATTAACGGACTCCAATGTTTAGAATAGTTGTTTAAATAGCCCTTCCAAAAGGAACAACTGGATTTTTTCTTGGCCGACGCTCAAGTGGTAGATTACCCAAATTTGAAAGATTTATTTAATTTTGACTTAAGAATGACAAGGCACAGACAAAATGACAAGGCACAGACAAAAAACAATTGTCGTAAATTACAAAATTGAAGAGGCGAAGGCGCTTCCGCTTACTCCGCTTAGTAGGTAGATTTAATTCTGCCTAAAATTACAAACACTTGCTTAAAAGAGACAGTACTAGTTTTAACTTATACCATATTTATATTACTTCATAAATATATATGCAATATGATATATATTATAGATATGTACTATAAATCAAATGCATAAGTCAGATAAGTCTAGATCTAAGTCAAACAGACCTGAAAACTGAAAAGTATGAAAATTTAAAGGTTTTCATTTGTCTTCAGAGTGATCTTCCCTAAAGTTTTTTAAAAAGAAGAAATATTCGGGTTATAACGTAGATCATAAATATTTCGCACTTTTATTTAGATGTTTTATGAGATACAGTGGAGTAGCTAGGTTAGATGCCGCCCAATGCTGGCTAAAAATGTAGCCAACCCCTTTTCACGAAAACAGTTGCAGCTGTCTGAAAATGCCGCTCATAAATATCAAGCAAAAAAAAAGTGCCGCCCAGGGTTGGGGGTGGAGGGGGGATGACCACCCCCTCTTCCTACGTCACTGATCCTTCAACAGCCGACTGTTCTCGTTTCGTCATTTGGTCCTAGATGTGCCTTGATCTTAAACAATTTTGTCCACTGATCTCTGTTCAGCGATTTTTTTTTATAATATGGTATTCAATGGTAAACATTAGAAAAAAATCCATATTTATATAAATTTTCTTTGTTTATAAAAAAAGGGTGGGGGGTATTTTGACACAATTAATCAACTTGAAAGTTTAATAGGTGTTGACAAAGTGGTGGGGGTGGGATGGTGGTATTAAATGTTGACATAATTATTGGACGCAGAGGCGTAGCGGGGGGGGGGGGGGGGGGGGTTATATTATTGATATTATATTATTGGTAAAAATAATGGGTTTGAGAGTTGAAAAGGGAAAAGGGGGGGCTTTAAAATGGATCTTGTCCCTGGACGCGCATCTTGTCCCGGGGCGCCAAACACCCTCGCTACGCCGCTGCTTTAAAGCATTCTTCTTCTTGTCGTTCATGTCTCCTCCACGTGTCACGTAGTCTTCCTTTCTTTCTATTACCCTATGCATCCTATGACGTAGGCCTTCATTGACTAGTCTCATCCATGTATTACATAGTCTTTTCTTATATTTCTTTCTTATATTTGAGGGGCCCACGATCAATTTGTTGATCATTCTGGCTCCTGGTTTAAATTCAGAGTTTGCCTTCTCTTAGACGGGTTGCCGTCCAAGGCTAGCGAGTCCAATTCACCCGGTGTGCTTGGGATGTTTGCTTTGGTGGGGATTGAACTCCAGACTGTTTGGTTTGAGACAGTTTAGACCGCTCGGGCACCCAGCACCCAGTCTTCCCCCNTCTCTCTCTCTCTCTCTCTCTCTCTCTCTCTCTCTCTCTCTCTCTCTCTCTCTCTCTCTCTCTCTCTCTCTCTCTCTCTCTCTCTCTCTCTCTCTCTCTCTCTCTCTCTCTCTCTCTTTCTCTCTTTTACCCCGTGCACTCTATGACGTACATTGTCTAGACATACTTGATTTTGGTTTCCTCAATATTTTCTCAATACGAAATCCATCTCCATTTTGCCCTTTAATGTTTTTTTCGATCTCATGGCAATGTTTCAGTCAATATCCGTGCTACCCACAAGGTTGGATCTACACATTTCTACGCCCTAGGCCAAAGCACATAAAAAAAAGTAAATTTATCATTTCTAACTTTATGTTGAAGAGTATATATTTTAAACTTAATATAAATACTTAATACAGTCTTTGTATTATTTGAGCCACATTACATGTTTACTTTAAATCTACACTACCGTACTACTTATGAAATTGCACAACACCAAAACCCACATTTAGATCAATTTACTCAGGGGCCGTAAACCTGAAAGACGTAAAGCAATAAAAGTTGACAGGGATGTTCGCTAAAAATATTGAAGCCGATTTCATAAGATCTGTCGACTTCGATGCAACAATACAATGTAACAATACAATGCAACAATACAATGTAACAATACAATGCAACAATACAATGTAACAATGCAATGTAACAATTAGAATGTAACAATACAATGAACCCTTTTCACGGAAAAAAAGCGCAAATGAAGAATTTCTTATAGGTATTTAAGGGCCGCGGGCCGTAGTTTTAGAACCCCTTTAAAGTTTTCATGAGACAGTTGCCACGCCATGTTCGCTGTCATTGTACGCTAAATACGTCGCCACTCACCAGAGTCTGTAATCAATCTTTTCTTGGCCTTCTTATTAGACTTTTCCGTTTGAATTAATAAATCCATAAGGCTTTTAAACAAATATGAAATAATTCAAATTAAATGTATTAGTGAAGTATTTAAAAAATTAGTAGCTTATAAGGATTATAAATCATAATTATTCTAGACCAGCAGTTTTCAACTTGTAGACCGAGACCCCTTGATGGGGGGGGGGCGGGGAATCGAACAACCCTTACACAGTAGTCACCTAAGACCATCGGAAAACACATATTTATGAACTAGCAACGAACATAATTTTATGGTTTGGGCTGACCACAACATGAGGACTTGTATTGAAGGGTTGCGGCATTAGGAAGGTTGAGAGCCCCTGTTCTAGACGATTAAAGTGAAAATGGAAACGATTTTGGGATGGCATAATTCAGTTTATCCGCAAAACCGCGATCCTCCTTAACGTCATACAACAGGGAGTCCTATAATGGGAGCTGTATGAGGATGTCATTGATTAGTGTTTACAGGTACATTGCTCTACTTAACGTTCTCAGATGTTACACGGGGCAAAATGTTGGACGTTCTCCCTTTTGGGCGCGTGTAACTAAAATAATACAGGTGCTTATCTGCCATAAGGCGGGTCTCTGGGACAGACAACATTTAAAATTAGGCGTTCCCTTTCCTACCGTGCTATCATCCACAGCCTGTTAACTTGTGAGTGGGGACTGAGCCGTTATTTCAGCTGGACCGTTTATCCTGGATACGCCACTGGCTTTATCCAGCCTCTCAAATCAGAAGTGTTTCTCACACACCTATAAATAGCCAGTCATGAAAGTTTTTTTAAAATTTATATCTGTGGCTTAATTTCGAATATCGTGGGTTTCTTTAAAAAAAAAAAAAAAAAAAAACTATTCCCACGTTGTTGAGTGAATAAAATAACAAA
>CAXITT010000012.1:1268986-1297874 GCA_964033795.1 Lymnaea stagnalis | reverse complement strand
TTTTAATATATATTTTTTTTAATTTAAAAATATATATATATATATATTTTATTTTTATTTTTTTTTTAAATTTATTTATTTATTTATTTAAATTTATCGTCATCAAATCGTATACTTACTAATACTTTAAAGCTGCCAATGTAAGACAGGCCGAGTTTTTATTAACTTTATAGGAAATATTTCAAATGCTCCACGAATCTCCATTAAAGTTTTTTTTTTCTTCTAAATGACCTCATCATCAAAGATATTAATAACCTATTGTCATCAACATAGGTGCTTCCCAGCTAGATAAATGTCCGGCAGGTGTGACCAAGGACCGCTACCTTCAAGTCCACGGCGACTCGTGCTTCTGGTTCGTCATCTTCCGCCAGAGAACTCACTCCCAAGCCAAAGCGGACTGCACGAGCTTCGGGGGCACCTTAGCTCTGGTCAAAACACAGGAGCTCAACGACTACATCTACAACCAGATGGTGCAGACCTACAGGAGCCCCGTGGGCACGCTCTGGATCGGCCTCAACGACATCAACAAAGAAGACACGTTCGTCTGGGAGGACGGGTCAAGTCTGGCGTACAGCAACTTTGCGACCTCAGAAGGGACGGCCAACAACACCCAGGGCGTCCACACGCCCCACCCCAACGAAGACTGCGTTGTCATCGACATAGGCGCCCGGGGCAAGTGGCGAGATTACCAGTGTGATCTTCACACCACGTCCATTATCGACGTGGCGGAGCTCCATTCGTATCTCTGCCAATTCAAATTGAGCGCCTAAAAATCAAGAAAGTCGAAAAACTATAATTTATTTCGAAAAAGACACGCTCCCCTTGATTTGTTACGACCATAATATACACGGAACATTTTGTTTTCGTATGCACTTCTTGTAACTTGCGTCATGACCCATTAATATACAGCGGAAAAAATTTAAAAAAGCACGCACTTTATGAGTTTATTTTCAGTTGGCTTTTGATTTCCCGAAAAGGTCAACTACTCCCACGTTATGTCATTGTTTTGGTGTCTAAAGCGCATGCCGTTACCTTTACAAAAACTCACGCAGCTTGCATGTATTATAGCAACCTATTTACGAAAATCGAACTTCAGCTGCTTAAAATGCGGTGACATCTTGAGACATCCATGAAAATACGAACATCTCCGGATGTACATATTTTTAGACCATCGCGCAAATTATTTAACCAATCTCAAACAAAAAAAAGTGTACTTAATTAAGTCTACGTATTTTTTCATGTTAGATGTCAAGCTACAGCCTGGCATGGGATCAGACATCACATTCTAATACAGAAGCCGTTACCCTGCTTCGCTGTAGTATCACATTCTAATACAGAAGCCGTTACCCTGCTTCGCTGTAGTATCACATTCTAATACAGAAGCCGTTACCCTGCTTCGCTGTAGTATCACATTCTAATACAGAAGCCGTTACCCTGCCTCGCAGTAGTATCACATTCTAATACAGAAGCCGTTACCCTGCTTAGCAGTTGTATCACATTCTAATACAGAAGCCGTTACCCTGCGTCGCAGTAGTATCACATTCTAATACATAAGCCGTTACCCTGCTTCGCAGTAGTATCACATTCTAATACATAAGCCGTTACCCTGCTTCGCTGTAGTATCACATTCTAATACAGAAGCCGTTACCCTGCTTCGCAGTAGTATCACATTCTAATACAGAAGCCGTTACCCTGCTTCGCAGTCTGGATGTTTTTTAGCAGTGTAGACTTGGTATGGGTTTTCAAAGGTGTTTTCCCCTTTTGTGGCTCTGAAGTTCCTTCTCCAAACCAAAGTTGACCCATCTATGCCTTATCTTTGGTAGAAACTTTTAAAATAAAGTGTGTGTGTGGGGGGGGGGGGGGGGTTAAACGTGTTCTTATTAATTGGAGGCTCTTGTACACCCCCCGGTGTGAAACCGTCGGGTACTCTGGATAGAAAGCTCACGTGGTTTTGGTTTTCAAAGGTGTTTTCCCCTTTTGTGGCTCTGAAGTTCCTTCTCCAAACCAAAGTTGACCCATCTATGCCTTATCTTTGGTAGAAACTTTTAAAATAAAGTGTGTGTGTGGGGGGGGGGTGATTAAACGTGTTCTTATTAATTGGAGGCTCATGTACACCCCCCGGTGTGAAACCGTCGGGTACTCTGGATAGAAAGCTCACGTGGTTTTACGGATAATCCAGCTCTGTTTCCGGTATTTCACATGAAATCTCCAACTGCCCATCGGCCACTAGTGAACTCATATGAAACATCGTATTTGTTTGCATAACTCACATTAGAGTTTTATTCCCACGTCCCCATGCGTTAATTTCTCTATTGGACAGGGGTAGACTGGGCCGCCGGGACACCGGGAAGATTCCCGATGGGCCGCTGGGACCGGTGATATAATAAAAATAAAAGTAATGAAGATAGGGCCACTTTTTTTTTTTTTTTTCCCGGGGCGCTTGAACTCCCCAGTCCACCCCTGCTTTTGGACCACTCAGGGATGAACACTTATCAAGTCTTTAGAACACTTGTTAAATCTTTTGGGCTCCTGCACTTATCATATAGCAAGTCCAACAATGCCCTGAACTCTATGAACCTTATTTAAATCCAAAGTTAATTATCGTAAATCATTTATTAAAAATATATTGATAAAAGTTGCAGTTTGATCGTAACATAAAAAAAGTTCGAACATCGTTTTCAAGAAACCAAATTCGATTTTCGTAAGCAATTATTCTCCTTAAGCCAATCCATGGCTCCACCCCCTCCTCCCGCCAGTGCCATCGCCTCGCGGTGTTTTACGGTGAATAGATCCATCCTTATACTTTCAGGTCTCAAGTGTATTTAAAGGAACAAACGGGAGTTGCGACATCCATGAATCATTTTATAAACGTAATAAACTTAAATGTAAAATTGAATAGATTCAACAAATTATAATCATTAAATATAAAGAAAGATAAAAGTGAAATTCTAGAACAATCTGCTCAAAAACAACTAAAAGACATAAAAGATAAGGTCTTGTGACGTCATATAAAAAACCAAATCGTGGTTTGTAATCATTAAAAAAATAATTAAAAAAAAAAAAAAAAAAAAAAAAAAAAAAAAAAAAAAAAAAAAAAAAAAAAAAAAAAAAAAAAAAAAAAAAAAAACCAAACCAAAAAAAAACCCAAACAAATAAGGTTTGTGGAAAAGTAACGCAATTCTTAAACTTTATTTTATTTATTGAATGGAGTCAGGGACTTAAACTAAACTGTTTAGATGTAGAAGTTGTGCTATGAATTAAACCAGCAAGTCCAATACGGCATCGTGCACAAAATCATCAGAAAATTATTGGTGGCCGTTGACCCGACTCTAAACACGGCACAAGGCCTATGAAAAAAAACAACCCACAAACAACCTAAAAAAATAATTTCTTAATATTACAAGCCGGTTGAGACGACTGAATAGTTTTTAGACGATTCTAACATCGCCCCGAAAGGTCTGGTAACCTCTAGCACAACATCTTAGCGCTGTGGGCTACGTTCAAAATATTTGTAAAACAGAGTAGCTTGCCCGTGGTTGCCGCCTACTTTTACCACTTTGGGTTGGTTCCAAAATCATGTTGGTTGTTTCTGCCACATCTTAATTTTCTCCATAAAAGCATGATGGATCCATGACTGCTTTGATATTTGGATCTTTGAATTCTAGAAAAAATAAACATTATGGGAACCTAATAATTCAGCAAAAAAAAAAAAAATTAACTTACAATATATCTTGTATATTATCTACTCATTTTTATTTATACCCTAACCCTAACCCTAACCTTAACCCTAACCCTAACCCTACTCGATTCCAGTAAGTTTAGTAGGTTTAAAAACAGACCACATTATATAGCTGTTAAAAAAAAAAAGTATACTTTTACTCTGAATAATTTCTTTCCTCTCAATTCACTGTGACGTCATCCGATCCATGTTTACTTTAAATTTAAAAAAAATTATCGTTCGTCCGTCGAAGATCGACCAAAACCATCGAGTCTTCTGGTGACTGATGACTTGCGCGGGTGACTTTTGGTTTAAAGTGAGGACGTGTTGCGCGTCGTCTACCTCACTCTCTCGTCCGAGCCCACCATATCCAGTGGCAAGACTCTACGTCAAGACGACCAGGGATGGGTACGGCTGCAGGAATTGTCATTGCATGCGCCTTACGGGACCCCAACTCCGGGTTTGAATTCAGAGTGTCCTTCTCTTACATGAGTTGCCGACCAAGGTTAACGAGTCTCATCCGGCCATGTTTACTTAGCCAAACCACGACAACCACAAATGATACGAAAGCGGAAATGATTTTCGACAACTCAATTTACTCTTTTCTCCCCGAAAGTAAAAAGTTTTTTTCGTGCGTGAATGTAGGCAATACTTCGTCATTATCATTCCCTCACGCGACATAGTTGTTCTATCTTATGTATGACGTCATTTCACCTTGACCAGGCACAGATTTTAATGTTGATTATTATAAAACAATTGAAATATGAAACAATTAACAACATATGTTTTTGGGAACAGCCTACGTGGTGAATACTTTGGTCCAACTTATCGCTATCACTGCAGTTTTATTATTTGTTCCGTTAAAGGCCGTTGATAGGAGTTCTATGTACATTTGTCCTATATAATTTTTTTTAAACCTATTGAAATATGTATAATCCACATTTTTAATCTCAAATTTGGGAAATATTTAAATAAGGCATTTCCCGGTGTTTCTGGCAACCAGAAAATATTTAGCTGGGTCCACACCGCAACGGTCCGAAAATGTTTATTGCTCTTACTTTGACAGTAGTTCTAAGTTTGGGTAAGTTTAAAAAAAAATTATTGATTTTACTTCGATAGAAGCCCGCCTTTCGAATGAATGAGCGACTTTCTAAATATCTTGTCACTAGATATATGTGTTTACTTGGGTATTACCTAGTTTATGTGATTCTTGAGTTGAGTTACGATTTGTTTTTATATTGCCACGTTATTTAGCTGTGCAGTTACTGCATGCGTCAATAGTTCGCAACGCAAAGCAGCAATGGGGCCACGTTGAGTCTATGGCGCGGTCCCCAGTTTTTTCAATCTCGTTAGTTATAAAAGCCTCACTCGGCTAGGGCAATCGTCATGTTCGATGCCAGTGAGTGTTGTAGCACTGCCAAGTGAATCTATGGAATATGTCAGTGTTGTAGAAGTGCCAAGAGAATGTATGGAATATGTCAGTGTTGTAGCACTGCCAAGTGAATGTGTGGAATATGTCAGTGTTGTAGCACTGCCAAGTGCATGTTTGGAATATATTGTAGCAGTGCCAAGTGAATGTATGGAATATTTTGCAGCACTGCCAAGTGAATGTTTGGAATATGTTGTAGCACAACCAAGTATGGAATACAAAAAGTCAAGGCTTGCCTATAATACGTGGTTAAATTGTATGTGTATATAAATATGTACAGATACGGTGTCCCCCCCCTCCCCAAACCTCCCCCCCCCAAAAAAAAACAAAAAAAAAAACGAGAACGTCGCGTAATAATGTCGCCATAAATCAGTAAAACATTCAAGCTATTCTGGATACAGTTAAATGTATATAAATATGTAAAAATACGGTGTCCCCCCCCTCCCCAAACCACCCCCCCCCAAAAAAAAACAAAAAAAAAAACGAGAACGTCGCGTAATAATGTCGCCATAAATCAGTAAAACATTCAAGCTATTCTGGATACAGTTAAACAAATTTTGATGTAATTATATCACACTGTAAGAGATGTTCTCACTTTTTGGTGGGGTCAATTGCCGCTTGGCGTTTAAAAAGATCCAAGACTTTAAATGGAAGCCGGATGCCAGATCTTAGTTTTCAACAACATCAAATATACCAATAAGATCAATCGTTATCAGTATTTTTTCATCTTCCCAAACTAGTTACATCCCAAACGGTCAACGACTGCCCAGCCGCTATTCCCAGAGACACTCATCTCCAGGTCCATGGGGGTCTGTGCTACCAGTTCGTTCTGACCCCTCACAAAACCCACACGGACGCCAAGAAGGCGTGCGAGGCAAACGGTGGCACCCTGGCCATCGTCTCATCCAAAGCCGTCCAGGACTACATCTACGACCAGATGCTCCACACCTACAAGAGCACCTGGGGAAAAGCCTGGATCGGCCTCAACGACATCGCCACCGAGGACGTCTTCGTCTGGGAGGACGGCACCAAACTGACCTACCACAACTTCGCCCCCGGAGAAGGCATTCAGAACACCAGTCTCACCGCCGTCGTGCCCCACCCGAACGAGGACTGCGTCATCATCGACGTCCACGACAACGGCTGGTGGCGTGACTACCCGTGCGACACTTCATCTTTCCTCATAGGCACCCAGAGAGAGTCGCATGCCTACATCTGTCAGTACAAAGCTGGTGGTAGCTAATTTTTTTCGTCTCCGCTAACAACACTGTCTGCATTAAAAGATGAAATTATAAATAAATATTACATTTTTTCATATATATCTCTTAATTTTTTAAACGCCAAATGTAATAATATGCTTGGATTGTTGACACCAAGACAATGTAGTGGAGCCAAATCTTGATTTTTTTTTCCAAGTGCTGATAATTCATTACATTTAATCGGCTTTTGATTGCTGTTTTGATACAGTAAACTGTTGATTGCTGTCTTGACGACTTTCTGTTGTTGGTTGTTGTCTTAATGTCGTTTTGCTGTTGATTGCTGTCTTTGATGTCGTTCTACTGATGATTGCTGTCTTGATGTCGTTTTGCTGTTTATTGCTGTCTTGATGTCGTTCTGCTGTTGATTGCTGTCTTCATGTCGTTCTACTGTTGAGTGCTGTCTTGATGTCGTTCTACTGTTGATTGCTGTCTTTGATGTTGTTCTACTGTTGATTGCTGTCTTGATGTCGTTCTGCTGTTGATTGCTGTCTTGATGTCGTTCTACTGTTGAGTGCTGTCTTGACGCAGTAAACAATTTTTAAAAATAATTTTGTAACTTAATTCGAAAATGCGAAGTGTCACAAAAGAGATGCAATGCAACAAAATCAACATATGTTATTTTGGAAAGCCCCAGTTCTATCCCTGATGCCCTTAACTCCAAACCGCTCACTGATGCCCTAGCTCAACTGCTATCCCCGATTCCCTTAGCTCCACTACTATCCCTGATGCAATTAGCTCCACTGCTACCCCTGATGCCCTTAGCTCCACTGCTATCACTGATGCCCTTAGCTCAACTGCTACCCTGATGCCCTTAGCTCCACTGCTATCCCTGATGCCCTTAGCTCCACTACTATCCCTGATGCCCTTAGCTACAGGGCTGTCATTGATTCACTTTTCTACTTTATTATCACTGATGCCTTTAACTCTAGTACTTTCTTTGATAGCCGTAACTCCAATGTTTTTACCACTGCCCTTAACTCCAGTACTCTCACTGATGCTCTTAACTCCAATACTTTCACTAATGCCCTTAACTCCAGTACTCTTACTGATGCCCTTCACTCCAATGCGTTCACTGATGCCTTTAATACCAATGCTTTCACTGATTCCCTTAACTCCAGTACTCTTACTGATGCCCTTAACTCCAATACTCTTACTGATGTCGTTAACTCCAATGCTTTCACTGATGCCCTTAACTCCAGTACTCTTACTGATCTCCTTAGCTCTAATGCTATCACTGTTGCCATTAGCTGCAGTCCTAAATAGTGCTTAACAGTACTAAATTGTACTAGACTGTATTAAACTGTACTAAACTATCTTAACAAAGCAAATAATAAGAAATCGGGAAAAAATTACAATAAGACGGAATCGCTCGTGTTTCGTTAGATGCACAATCTCCAAAAAGATAACTTTTGCATAACATATTTTATTCCTGTATACTATACTTGAAAGTAATTTAGGGAGAAAGCTGCTAAAGACTTTCTACAGTGACATTGAAACAATGTTTTTGTTTCTTGCTAATCTGACCGCCACCAAGCTAGGATTTCAACAAGGTTTAATCTGCTGAAGGGAAAAGTATCCAGAAAATATTGACCTTGACCTTACGGCTGGGATTTTACAATTCAATTTGTATGTTAAATACAAACGCAGATCCCAAGAAGAGCTCACTCTGTCACGTGCAGACCAGATAAAAGACATTGAGAAAATCCAGACGTGGAAGCAAGCTTGCAACTACTTCTTACTTTGATGTTCACCATTGCAAGGGGCCTGAACATTTACAAAGTCTAGGGCAGGGGTCTCAAATTCGCGGCCCGCAAGACGATCTTTTGCGGCCCGATACCTGACAGCAAAGCTTAGTGTTAATGCGGCCCCATTCTCATATCTATAATGTGACCATCCTCGACGGTTTCATTCGAATCTCACCGACTAGTCTCATTCTGAGTTTATTATGTTTTAATAGGTTTGGACGTTGATTATAATGGTAAAAACTTTTTTTTAAAATAGGACAACCATAATTATTTCAATCGTAGCAATCGGATACAATATCAAAGAATCCCTACTAAAATGGCCGCTTGTGTTTAAGAGTGAGGGAAATTCCAAGCCTGTCAGCTTTGGTCACTTTCGAAATAGGGTTAGACAAAGAGCTTTTTGCACGATTCAAAAACCCTCAAAATTCATTCTTCTTGCAATAGCATCTTCCTTCGCATCGATATTTCAGAAATACCAGGCGACCCGCGGCGCAGCATACGCCGTGAGCTTGTTGGGGTGTGCGCATGGCTGGCAAGTGAGGGTGGATATAGCCCGCCAAAAATAGGCGACAGCAATGCGTGAACTTCCCATCTACTAAAGTTACTTGACAAAAACGTGAATTTAAGTTACTCACATTTAAGAATGCCAATTTTGCTACCCCCCTCCCCCACCCCCCCCCACTTTTTTTTCATGATACGTCACTGCACACTTTTAATTTCACGCTCATGAACTATATAAATATAGCCGACCCGCGTCTTAGCATATGCCGCGAACTTATTGGGGTGTGCGCATGGCTGGCAACCGAGGGTGGTGCAGGAGGGGGGCGGAAGCTCCACCGCAGTGCGCATGTCTCGAGACCAACATTAGGCAGGCAAGGGAAGGGAGGGGAGGGTTTGCCTGCGTCTTGCTTGCTCTGGCGTATCTATATATAGCCTGCGTCGTCGTCTTCTTGCTTCTTGCCCTAGTTTCACAGCTAATTATATATACAGAAGATAGATTGCCTGATCCTGCTTACTGTTTGAACACGTTTTAGCCTATAAAGTCTTCATGGACAAAGATGGGGTGTTGTTCCTGTACTAAGTGATCCCAAATGGCGCATGGACTTGGCTTTTCTTGTTGACATTACACAGGAGTTGAATGTACTCAACAAGAAGTACAAAACCATGGGTAGCTTGTTAGTGTTGCCTATGACAATGTCAGGGCATTTTGCACAAAACTTGTGTTATGGTTCTTAGAGAAACCTCTTCCATTTTCCAACATGCAAAGTACTCATGGACTTGGGCACACCATTCAGTAGTAAGTATACTGGTGCAATTGCAAAGCTACAGGAAGAATTTGATCTCATGTTTGTAGACTTCAAAACACACCGTCACTTTTCAAACTTTTACTAGCCCTTTCTCCTTCAATGGGAAAGATGCCATCCCTTGTGCTTCAAATGGAACTGATTGATCTTCAGTGCAATTTTGAACTCAATGGTAAGTTCAGGGAGATGAATAGAAAAACAGACAAGCATGAAAAATATATGAGAGCATTGCCATCCCTTTTCCCTGAGATTTCCAGGTTGTTCAAGAGGATCATGGGCGTATTTGGGAGTATCTATCTGTGTGAAAAGCTCTTTTCCACTATGAACTCTAGGGCCAAACTTACTGAGGAGCATCTTCAAGCTAATCCAAGGGTCTAAAGTTGCTTCCTCACTCAAGCCAAAGTTGCTCAGCTGTGTAAGAAGAAGCGCTGCCAGGTCTCTGGCAACAAGGAGTAGGAAGAAGAAAGTGAAGCCTGGTTCTTGAGGACCTTTCATGCTTTATTTGTTATTAATAAAGGGTGAGCAGATGGTAGCAGCTGTACTCAATATCATGAATAATTCTAAAGAAAAATTATGTTTAGTACTAAGCAAAGTACAACTTTATCCATAAAAGATAATCTGTTGAATTTTAAACAAAAAATACATGTGCTTGTCGGAGAAAAACGTTTTATCACTGCTGAGTAAGCTTCGCAGTAATTGTTCTGTGGTCAAACTTGCATTGCTAAGTAAGGTTTGCAGTAATTGTTCTGTGGTCAAACTTGCATTGCTAAGTAAGGTTTGCAGTAATTGTTCTGTGGTCAAACTTGCATTGCTAAGTACGGTTTGCAGTAATTGTTCTGTGGTCAAACTTGCATTGCTAAGTAAGCTTTGCAGTAATTGTTCTGTGGTCAAACTTGCATTGCTAAGTAAGGTTTGCAGTAATTGTTCTGTGGTCAGACTTGCATTGCTAAATAAGCTCCGCAGTAATTGTTCTGTGGTCAAACTTGCATTGCTAAGTACGGTTTGCAGTAATTGTTCTGTGGTCAAACTTGCATTGCTATGTACGGTTTGCAGTAATTGTTCTGTGGTCAAACTTGCATTGCTAAGTAAGGTTTGCAGTAATTGTTCTGTGGTCAGACTTGCATTGCTAAATAAGCTCCGCAGTAATTGTTCTGTGGTCAAACTTGCATTGCTAAGTACGGTTTGCAGTAATTGTTCTGTGGTCAAACTTGCATTGCTATGTACGGTTTGCAGTAATTGTTCTGTGGTCAGACTTGCATTGCTAAATAAGCTCCGCAGTAATTGTTCTGTGGTCAAACTTGCATTGCTAAGTACGGTTTGCAGTAATTGTTCTGTGGTCAAACTTGCATTGCTATGTACGGTTTGCAGTAATTGTTCTGTGGTCAAACTTGCATTGCTAAGTAAGGTTTGCAGTAATTGTTCTGTGGTCAAACTTGCATTGCTAAGTAAGCTTCGCAGTAATTGTTCTGTGGTCAAACTTGCATTGCTAAGTACGGTTTGCAGGAATTGTTCTCTGATCATACTTGCATTGCTAAGTAAGCTTCGCAGTAATTGTTCTGTGGTCAAACTTGCATTGCTAAGTAAGGTTTGCAGGAATTGTTCTGTGATCAAACTTGCATTGCTAAGTAAGCTTCGCAGTAATTGTTCTGTGGTCAAACTTGCATTGCTAAGTAAGCTTCACAGTAATTGTTCTGTGGTCAAACTTGCATTGCTAAGTAAGGTTTGCAGGAATTGTTCTGTGGTCAAACTTGCATTTCTAAGTAAGGTTTGCAGTAATTGTTTTGTGGTCAAACTTGCATTGCTAATTAAGGTTTGCAGTAATTATTCTGTGATCAAACCTGCATTTCTAAGTAAGGTTTGCAGTAATTGTTATGTGTTCAAACTTGCATCGCTAAGTAACGTTTGCAGTAATTGGTATTGCTAAGAAAAAGTTTTTTAAAAAAATTAACCAAAACAGGACAAGCCTATCTATTGATTAATAAATTGAGTAAAAGGACACACAATATTTTAAAATGTCGTTATTAACCACCTCAGCTCCACCCCCTTCTCCCACATTTCTGTCCAAAAGTCAGCAGACATCCAGAGGCATTATGATGGGCCCCTTATCTCAATCACAGTTCGTGGCGTGTGACTCCATAAGTTCTATAAAATTATCTAGTTTATAAGTACAAAAAAACAAACAAATACTTCAATAAATTCTTATCTTTAACCAAGCCGAATGGAATATCAAAAAAATAAATAATCAAACAAATAAAACACTATCAAAGCAAACGAGACCGATTGCCAGGTAAACCAGTCCAAGTGCCGACATTTTTTTTAAATCGCTTTTATTTTCCATGTGCTGATAGGAATTAAAAGTACCAAGGTTTGTATTTATTGAGACTATAATTTTTAATTCCTATTTTTGCCGACAATGCATACTATTAAAAAAGATCATTTGGAGCAATTCTCTGTGATTTCGAGGATAATAAAATTGTTTAGTTGCCCACTTAAGAGTCTAGGCAAATGTTTTTAACAATTTTAATATGGGCAGTTGTTTTAACTCTAGGTGAGATGTTTGCTTCAAAACGAAATTAATTTTTTGAACAATAAATTCTATTTTTTGATTTTTCATTAATGGCATATTATATTTAAGCATTGATTTGTCTTTTGTCTGCGTTTTTAAGACATTCAGAAGACAGGTTTAGAATGTAGAACAATTAAATTGAAGATAATGGATTGCTGCTTTTAAAAATTCAATTAAATAATGCTTTTTTGTGGTATTGAGTGTATTTGATTGAAAAGAAATCACATTTTCACATAGCCAGTAGCTTCTTCACATAGCCAGTAGCTTCTTCACATAGCCAATGGCATCTTCACATAGCCAGTTGCTTCTTCACATAGCTAGTTGCTTCTTCACATAGCCCAGGGGTCTCAAAACGCAAATTATCCGGGGGCCGCAAGAAGGTAGAGTCTGAGTGAGACTGGGCCACAAGAAGGTAGAGTCTGAGTGAGACTGGGCCCCATCAATTATGCCACAAAAAGAAAGTGATGATTAAATTCAATAAAGTACAACTGTTACCAACGGAGCAACCATTATGGTGACAAATAAAAACATTAAGGGTTCTCAAATATTAGGCTACACTTTCTCCCTCTTACTCCTTGTTACGATATAGACAATTATGTTTGTGTATTACCCACTAACTGTCTTTTTAAACCTTTGATATATGTATATGATATTTTCGAAGCATATTTTCTCAGAACCGCACTTTTACTGCCATGTCCGTCTCATAAAATGCTATAAAATAAAATAAGTTTAGTCCGATTTCAG
The DNA here is from genome assembly GCA_964033795.1 of Lymnaea stagnalis. Classification (NCBI taxonomy): domain Eukaryota; kingdom Metazoa; phylum Mollusca; class Gastropoda; family Lymnaeidae; genus Lymnaea; species Lymnaea stagnalis. Next base: position 1,285,109 of record CAXITT010000012.1, on the reverse strand, counting down.
AACGGCTCTTACCATTAGAATCAACCTCCAAACCTCCAAACCTCCAAACCTCCAAACCTCCAAACCTACAGGTACACGATCAAAAAAGAATGAGAAAAGTCGGTGAGACTCGACTGAAACCATCGCGGAAAGTCACATTATAGATATGAGAGTGGGGAAAGCTCGCGGGCCGCATTACACTAAACTTTGCTGTCCTGTATCGGGCCGCAAAATATCGTCTTGTGGGCCGCGAGTTTAAGACCCCTGACACAGCCAAAAAACATCTTCACATAGCCTGTAGCATGTTCACATAGCCAGTAGTCAGTAAATCTTTACATAGCCAGTCGCCAGCAACATCTTCACATAAACCAATAACATCTTCACATATCCAGTAACTTCTTCACATTGAAAGTAACATCTTCACATTGCCAGTAACATCTTCACATAGCCAGTACCATCTTCACATAGTCAGTAACATCTTCACATAGCCAGTAACATCTTCACATAGCCTGTAACTTCTTCACATTGCCAGTTACATCTTCACATTGCCAGTAACATATTCACATTGCTAGGAACATCTTCACATAGCCAGTAGCATCTTTACCTAGCCAGTCACCAGTAACATCTTCACATAACCAATAACATCTTCACATATCAAGTACCATCTTCACATATCCAGTAACTTCTTCACATACCCAGTAACGTCTTCATATAGCCAGTAACATATTTACATAGCCAGTAGCCAGTAACATCTTCACATAACCAATAACATCTTCACATATTGCAGTAACATCTTCACATATCCAGTAACTTCTTCACATTGCCAGTAACATCTTCACATTGCCAGTGAATCTTCTCATAGCCAGTAACATCTTCACATTGCCAGTAACATCTTCACATAGCCAGTAACATCTTCACATAGCCAGTAACATCTTCACATATCCAGTAACATCTTCACATATCCAGTAACATCTTCACATAGCCAGTAACATCTTCACATTGCCAGTAGCATCTTCACATATCCAGTAACATCTTCACATCGCCAGTAACATCTTCACATATCCAGTAACATCTTCACATTGCCAGTAACATCTTCTCATAGCAGCACCAAATACTTTGATTTTCTAAAGTATCAATTTTATTTACGATTAAAAATGAAATCTCACTGAAAAGTTCCTTTTCAATTCAAATTCCATTTTACTATTATACAATATAACATTTTAAATATAGTAGAGAAAAATTTTGATTTCTTAAAATCGTCAATTATTAGTGGTGGCTTGTGATATTTTCCACACAAAAATAATGGTATGAAAACTAACTTAATAATGTTACTGATGTCACCACTTAACATTGTGACGTTGTGAGTTCTGTGATTATCGAATCTTTGAAATGCAAATCGTCTTAATGGCATTGCCTACATTTATTGAAATAGAAATACTTTTAGCTACAATAAAACCAAAGAATTTTGGGAAAAAAAAGAGAAACATGTTAAAATGCATAATTGTTTCCCCATGTTAGTTATTTCAATTGCATTTGCACAATAGCAAGCCGTATTGAAGGCGCCCCTAAGACGCCACCTTATTAGTAATTCTAATACACTAATTACTTAATATTTTCTATACTTTGTTCCACACAGGATCATCCCAGAGTGTGAACGACTGCCCAGCGGCTATCCCTAAAGACACTCATCTCCAGGTCCATGGCGGTCTGTGCTACCAGTTCGTCCTGACCCCCCACAAAACCCACACGGACGCCAAGAAGGCGTGCGAGGCCAACGGCGGCACCCTGGCCATCGTCTCTTCCAAAGCCATCCAGGACTACATCTACGACCAGGTGCTCCACACCTACAAGAGCGCATACGGCAAGTTCTGGATCGGCCTCGACGACATCGCCACCGAGGACGCCTTCGTCTGGGAGGACGGCTCGGCCTTCAGCTACGAGAACTTCGCCCCCGGTCAAGGCAGCCAGAACACCAGCCTCGCGGGTCACGTGACGCATCCCAACGAAGACTGTGTCCTGATCGACGCCAGCGACCACGGCCGGTGGCACGACTACCCGTGCGACAGGTCCTCATTCCTGTTCGTCACCACCGTGGAGGCTCATTCTTACATCTGCCAGTACGCGCCTGCCGGCATCACTCAAGCACCGGCAACTACTATCATCTTTGTAACGTAGAACAGCTTAGACAGATGGTTATCTTTGCCACTCAAGATGATGGGTCAGCTTGTGTTGCACTGGTTCATGCTATTGAATGCCATTGTATCACATGGAGTCGCATTGATAAAAATATCTTAAAACACATTAATAAATGCGTAGCAATTTTATCCATATTAAATATTGGCTTGTCTCATGTACTTCCGTCATAAGACTCTTTATCATGCACCGGCTTACACACTACTCATTGGGGAGTTAAGGTGAAGAATAAAATCAAACAAAAGTATTATATATTCTAAAAATTGTTTTTCATATTATAGCGAAAATTATCTATATTTTCCCAGGTACATTTACCGCAAACCACATCCCCCACATACATACACACATAGACACAATTCCAGTAAATTATGGTATTAATTACAAATAAAAAATAACAGGCCCCTCTTCCACAAAAAAAAAAAAAGAAAGAAAAAAAGGTTGAAAAAAAAAAAAAAAAAAAAAAAAGAAAAAATAAAAAAAAAAAAAAAAAAAAAAAAAAAAAACATAAACCACATCCCCCACATACATACACACATAGACACAATTCCAGTAAATTATGGTATTAATTACAAATAAAAAAAAACAGGCCCCTCTTCCACAAAAAAAAAAAAAGAAAGAAAAAAATGTTGAAAAAAAAAAAAAAGAAGAAACAACGAAAACTGCACATAACTGCAAAAAAAACAACAAAAAACACATGCTGTATTGCTGCACTAGCATCTAATCTTTAACGAAACATGTCATTAAATAAAATCTGTCCCTATATTTTATATTGTATCTTGTAATGTACATAAATTAAAAAACTGGACTCAGACTATGGCTGAGCTGAAGGACAATATATTTTTCCACCCGTGCCGGCTCCGGGTATTTCGAGACGAAAACAAAAAGAGTTATCTTTTCCTTTTCTCTAAAGGTGTTCCACGTCACAGGGAGGACATGAGAAGTGGATCACAAGGCATCAAAGTTGAATGATTCAAAGCACTGATCTAAACCTAACCAGGCCGTTCACGGCCTTTTGAGTTCCTTGACTTATTTAAGACATGTGCCAAATTGTGGCGACCAGCAACCTGAATAATATTTGAAATTGAGACATTGAGAAACATGTGCAGAGGAAAAAAAAGGGGGTGGGGGCAGAGCATAAAGGTGCTGGTAGTGTAATGTGGAGGGAAGCAGAAATAAGGGCCAAGAAGGGTAGAGGGGTTCTGAAGAGGGGGGTCTGTAAGTCGATACCCAGAAAAGTTTTGAAATATTTACGCACCTGGTCATAATTTTGAGTGAATGGTGCCAACTTTTGAGTGGATGGTGCCAAATTTGAGTGTATGGTGCCAGCTTGTGAGTGTATGGTGCCAACTTTTGAGTGGATGGTGCCAAATTTTAAGTTTAGAGAAAAAGATGAAACAAAGAGAAGAAAAAAATAGTGACAGCAAAAATTAAAATAATATATAAAGTAATGAAAAAATGAAACGAAACTGCCAAAATATTGATATTAAATCAGGCGACGATATCTACATCATATTTAAAATAAAATATGTAGTTGCAGCATAATCAGAGTGTAGTTACAATAAGAAACTAGTCCTAGAGTTTAGTAACAATAAGAAACCAGTCCTAGAGTGTAGTAGCAATAAGAAACTAGTCCCAGAGTGTAGTAACAAAAAGAAACTAAAGTAGTCCTAGAGTGCAGAAACAATAAGAAACTAGTCCTAGAGTGTAGTAGAATAAGAAACCAGTCATAGAGTGCAGTAACAATAAGAAACTAGGCCCAGAGTGCAGTAACAATAAGAAACTAGGCCTAGAGTGCAGCAACAATAAGAAACTAGGCATAGAGTGCAGTAACAATAAGAAACTAGGCCCAGAGTGCAGTAACAATAAGAAACTAGGCCTAGAGTGCTGTAACAATAAGAAACTAGGCCGAGAGTGCAGTAACAATAAGAAACTAGGCCTAGAGTGCAGTAACAATAAGAAACTAGGCCTAGAGTGCAGTAACAATAAGAAACTAGGCCTAGAGAGCAGTAACAATAAGAAACTAGGCCTAGAGTGCAGTAACAATAAGAAACTAGGCCTAGAGTGCAGTAACAATAAGAAACTAGGCCTAGAGTGCAGTAGCAATAAGAAACTAGGCCTAGAGTGCAGTAACAATAAGAAACTAGGCCTAGAGTGCAGTAACAATAAGAAACTAGGCCTAGAGTGCAGTAACAATAAGAAACTAGTCCGATCACTGCAAATAATATTCAAAGTTATAAATGAAAATCCAAATGAAAAAAATGCAGATTTTACCCCGTACCCACCTCCTAAACCACCCTCAAAGTTCTAACATCTTTTTAGTGACCATGACATTTTTTCAGGCGACCCTAGGGGGGTTGTGACCAACAGTTTGAGAGCCACTACACTAACCCATAAACATAACATCAAACGTAGAGCTGAGCTCCGCTATATGCGTTAGTGTTGCTGGTCACTGGTTGGTAGTAGCAGTTTTTCATTTACTGATACAAGAAGTACGCATACTATTTTAATACATATTTATATCATCATTGTTACGTAGCGTTATATGGTTTTACAATTGTTAATATGTTTTAAGATTGGGCTCGGTATATGAACAATAAGTGACCAAGGCCTGAAAAACAGTAACCCCCCCCCCCTCCCAAAAGCTAGTGATATTAACAAAAATCAATTTAATTTTACTATTAATTTAGCAGATTTTAAAGTAGAAATTAAATGTACATAAATAAAAATTATATTAACTCTCAGCATTGCAAGTGAAAAGTATAATACATGAAAGGTACAAGTATAATTCCCCGAATACAGTGAAAAATGTATTAAATCTTGTAAGGCTCCTGTAAGTCTGTTGAGTCTAGTAAATTTCTGTCTGCCGGTCACAGTCAACTGTCGTATTAATAGTGAGGGGGTCAGAACCCTTCAGAATAGAAATTCTAGAAATTATATCGCCAGAGAATTTTTTTTCTACCTCTATGTAGATCTTTCTGGAAACGTAAACAAACTTTCCCAATCAAGGGTGGTGGTTGACATGGGATGGGCAGCACAAGTCAGTAACAAGTCAAAAGGGGGGAGGTAAGGGCTGCACGCCCCCGGCTCGTGGTCAACAAACACGAGGCTAAAAACGGCTATGATCCCATCCCTCTTAAAAAAAGAGAGGATTTTGCTACGAGACTGAGAGGCTCGTGAATGAACCAGAAGATTTGCTAGACCTTTGCTACGAGACTTAAATCATTGTGAATGAACTAGACGATTTGCTACGAGATTGAGAGGCTGGTGAATGAACCAGAAGATTTGCTAGACCTTTGCTACGAGACTTAAATCATTGTGAATGAACTAGACGATTTGCTACGAGATTGAGAGGCTCGTGAATGAACCAGAAGATTTGCTAGACCTTTGCTACGATACTTAAATCATTGTGAATGAACTAGACGATTTGCTACGAGACTGAAGGGATTTTAAATGAACGGAGGGAATAGTGTGAACATTTTGCCAACGCAAAGTGACTGCAAGACCATCAAAATGGCAACAGCGCACATGTACATTTATGTCATGTTTTGGGTGTTAACACCAAACTTGTCAAATAATGTGCATCGCGAAGTCAATGACCGACCTACATGAAGATTTTTTAAGCATTTCGTTAGGTAGGTTAAACCTGGCTAGAAGTTGTTGGTTTTTTTTGTTCAAAAACTCCTAGCATCATATTTGGTTGATTTTAAAATAGTTTAAGTTATGCAAATTAAAGCCTTAAATAGTTTGAATTGGTTTTTATACCGTTATCTCTCACAATATTTTTTAGGCTTCGAGCCCCCACTCTGTCTATAACCGTTCTTTATATCCCGCACTCCTCTTATTTGCTACCGTCCTACTCTTTCTACTCTCCAGTTTCTCTCTCTCTCTCTCTCACTCTCTCTCTCTCTCTCTCTCTCACTCTCTCTCTCTCTCTCTCACTCTCTCTATCTTTCTCTCTTATCGTCAAAATATCTCTACCCTCATTGTCTGTGAATCACCCCCACTCCCTCTTTTAAGTTTGTTAATTCTTGATTCTAAAAATACTTTCGTGATAAGCTGCAGTCGTATACTTCCACAGGGCAGAAGGTCCACCGTTCTACTTACTGACTTACTACGCCTCACATCGAAGCAAATAAATTAATCGTTAAAAGGAGAGCTGGTCTAATGGAAACTGAACAGTCGTCACACTCAGCAAGGTAGCCCAGCTTCATAAATATAAAGGAACAGCCTTGTCTTTGTTTTGCGGTTCCATCGAATCATTTCGCACAAAGAAAGATGCTTTCCATCGTTGTAGTGGCAGCTTCGTTGCTCACCCTATGTAAGTTAATTTAATAATAAGAGGTTTTGTACCTTTCTGAACTAGCTACAGTGTTGGATCGGTGAAGCAAAGTGTCGAAAGAATGGCACGCGCTATTTGTTTGTGGAATGATTTTATTTTCGTAAACTGTTTTATTTTCCATGAATTCTAAAAAGTTAGATAAAAAGAGACAACTATGTAATACATCCTTATTTTTTAGCCTTTCAATTCTTTGTTAATAAAACCCATCGATATAAGTCAAAAATATTTTAAAACATTTCATTTAAAAGGATTAACGTCATGCAATAACTAAATGTGTTTAAAATTATTTAATCTTATTATTTTTAATGTAAATAATCATAAAATAATAATACGTTAGTATTGGGTGGCCAGTTGATTTAAAAAAAAAAAAAAAAAATACTAAAAAAAAAAAAAAAACAAAAAAAAACAAAACAAAAAAAAAAAAAAAAAACAGAAAAAATGGGGGGTGTGGGGGGGGGGGGGGGGGGGGCAATAAAATCATTTATGTATATAAAGTGATTTCTCTTTTATTAAAAAAAAACCAAAAACAAAACAAATACGTCAATCACGCACTGTTCGATTCTTGTACAATCCAATACTAGCGATGTTGTTTTAAATAAAAATACGCATATGCCATGTGATAGACATTTAAACAATTTCCGTTTCAAGCACGTTTTTCCCATATACTTTGTTGTTGTTGACATTACATTTCTAAATCGTATTATTAACTTTTCGTTGTATTTAAATTTAAAAAAAAATAAATAAATATTTAAATGTTTTGAATTATAAAAAAAAAATCCCATTAGCGTATTTGGACCAAACATTTCCAGTTGAAGAACATATTAATTGGAAATTATTTATTTCGTTATTACCTGCAGTTTGTGTTTTTTTCCTTCGTCAAAACTAAAAAAAAATTCAGTTCATTTTTAGGTTGCTTTGTTTTTGTGAGAAACATGTCACATTTCAAAAATCAACATTTTATTTCGTTGCCCTGAACATTTTTTTCTTCTCTATGTTTGCTAACCACACCAAGTGTGTTCGTCACTGCATTCTTTTCAAAATGGTTATTATCTCCCATAGGTTCTTGTCAGCTCGAGAAATGCCCGTCAGCCATAACACGTGACCAGTACCTTCAGGTGCACGGCGATTCTTGCTTCATGTTCTCCATCTACCGCCTGAGAACTCACACGGAGGCCAAGGCCGAGTGCGCCACCAACAAGGGGACGTTAGCTTTGGTCAAATCCCAGGAGCTCCAGGACTACCTCTACGACCAGCTCCTCCACACCTACAAAAGCCCACTGGGTAAGGCTTGGATCGGACTGGACGACGTGGCAGTTGAAGACAAGTTTGTGTGGGAGGATGGCACCAGCCTGGCGTATCAGAACTTCGCTCCCGGGGAAGGCATCGCCAACACAACGCAGGGAGCGCATTCTGCACACCCCAACGAGGACTGTGTCCTGATCGACGTCTCGGCTCAAGGCAAATGGCGGGACTTTCCTTGCGACGCCAACCCCCTGTTCTTATTTACAGCAGAAGAGAGACATGCGTTTGTTTGCCAATATAAAATCAACTAAAGGGAGCTTATAAAGCCATTTTGAAATTTTGTATTCATCTCTTTGAAATTTCTCACACAATTTATTAATTAAATATCACTAGTTCGTATTCATGTATTTAATATTGTGTTACATGCATATAAATATATGAATTTGAATAAATAAATATATACATTTGTTTCCCTTCTTTTTATGCAGTTTGACACATTTAGGAACGCAAAGGCATATTTTTTTTCTTGAATTTGTTTTTTTCAAATGGATTGTAACTTTTAATGAGTTCAACTATTTGTTAAACAAACATTTACATCCATTTGCTATTGAAATGCTCGTGTGCGGCTATATATTATGATACAGCCACACAAACTAAATGCGCAGCTATATTTCAAACTGTATTAGTTCAAAGAAAACCTCTCGCCTCACACACACACACTTAAGCTGCCCTGAATCTCCAACGTTCCCCAGAAAAGTCTCATTCGACAATATCTACCGAGTTACTGAGCTGTGGGGGACAGCCAAGACATAAAATATGCAAAGACAAAAATTATATGAATGTAGAGAAGTTATTAGACACATACGTTTCTTAAAACTTTAGGTTTCTCTAAGTCTGTGACTGACTTATATTATTCTGGATCTGCCATTAATTACCCACACAATTCAATTTAACTCTATAATCAGTTTATTACTATACAAAGTTTTTAAAAATATTTTGTTTAAATACCTATGAGAAATTGTTAAATGGATTTTTTCATGCTCCAATTAAAATAGAACAGTGTGGTTTGTAAATGGTGATGTCATTAATATAAATAAAAAGAAAACACAAGATTTGTTATGGATAAAGTTGTTTTATTTTTTGACCACACACTGACTAAACTGACTATCATACGAGCGATGTAAACTTACTTAAAATTCGCTACTCTTTAAGCCTTCTCCTTTCAAATATACGTTACAATTATAAATACAATATCTTAAAGAACTGATTTATAAACATGCATCCTTTAAGAGCCTGCGGTCTTCATCACAGTACTTACTGAGAGTTCCTAGAGTGGATGAACACAGACAAAAGTCTTACGGAGTGCGCTCTTTTGAAGCGATAGTGCCAAAATTATGGAACAGTTTGACTCAATCTTTGATGGGGATAGAAAATGATAAAAAAATCATTTAAGAAACATTTAAAAACTTTTTTGTCTAAATAGATTTAAGAAAATCAGAGCGCAGTGAGCATGCTAAAGTAGCATGGATACCAGCGCTAAATAAATATCCAATCCAAACAATTTCATTTCTACTTGAAAAACAAACAAACAAAAACTCCTGGCATTTATAGTCACGCCGTTTTATTGGCTTAATACTTGTCAGCCTCTGTGGTATTTTATACCATGTTGTAATTGTAGTAATATGGCGGCCTGCTCACATCTGCATGCGAAACTGCGGCTAAAGGTAAATGAGTAATACTTTTGTAAGACCATTTCTCAATCTTAAAGTACACAAACATTTAACATATTAAAAAAAAAAAGGAAACGAAAAAAAAAGCAAACAAAAAAAAACGATAAGACTGAAAATGCTTTAAGTTTCTTCCGAAACAAGGACCGAAACTTGAGGCACGTAAGTGCATCTTTTCCTTCAGAAATGTCTAGTAATATGGCGGCCTGCTAACATCTGCATGCGAAACTGCGGCTAAAGGTAAATGAGTAATACTTTTGTAAGACCATTTCTCAATCTTAAAGTACAAAAACATTTAAAAAATTAAAAAAAAAAAGGAAACGAAAAAAAAAGCAAACAAAAAAAAACGATAAGACTGAAAATGTTTTAAGTTTCTTCCGAAACTAGGTCCGAAACTTGAGGCACGTAAGTGCATCTTTTCCTTCAGAAATGTATAAACTAACTAGGCCTGGGTGGGGTCTGGGTGGGCTCAGACAGTGTTCTTTCAGGCATCTGACCTCCCCCCCCCCCACACTTTTTTTTTCCCCACACGAAGAAGTCTTAAACAACCCACCCCCACTCCGGAGACAACTCTGTACACCATAGGCGTGAACATGGCATGAAACAAAAACCCAAACATCTTAAGCGGCATCCTTAAACCATTTTTCAGAAGAGTAGCATACAATAATCAATGGTGTCGTTTACAGGTTAAAACTAGTCAAATAGTGGAACCGATGAAATATCGCTACGTTCGATACGTTTGAACATTTATGCCAAATCCATATGTACCGGTTGGATTCTAAATACCGTATTATTCCAAAAATAGGTCCCTTAAATCCAGTTTTTCGCATTTAATTATTTAAAAAAAAATGTATCGGCCAATCGAAACAATAATTTTTAGAGTATAACATAGGGGATGTATTATGGTAAAAAGTGAGCATGGGCGCCCGCAGAAAACTTTCTAGGGGGGGGGGGCAAAAAAATTGATTAACATTCCAGGGGAGGTCAAATTTGTTTTAGTAATGTTTTANTGTAGTTTTAATTTACTATAGCGTATTTGTATGGTGAACGAACGGACAGGACGTCAGCTTAGTTACATTCTCTTTATTTTCTCTTTACTTTAATTTTTTTTTTTAAATATTTTTTTGTCTAAATTTTTTTTATTCAATCAAACCGGGGGGGGGGGGCAAGTGCCCCACCTTGCCCCTACCTGAGGGCGCCCATGAAAGGGAGGCCTATATTTTGGAACTATACGTCATTAAACGACCTTTCCATCGATACATATGTCTGTAAATATAAAATGTTTTAATAGTTCCTGCTAAGTATCAAACATTACCAACATTTTTTCAAATTCTTTTTCACCATAAAGCAATTAACGCATAAGTTAGTGCCGTGTAGTATCACCAGGCCTTCAAAACATAGTTAGTGGGATCATTTTCAGATGTAGTCGAGTCTCTGAATGTTGATTTAGAGGAAAAGGAAAAACAAAATTGATACACGCTCTTATCAGAGGTTGGCCAACAGTGTACACTTCAGCGATCACTTCCTTAATTTGTTATAACTTTTGGGAGCCGTTTCTACAAAACTCTCCCTGTTTTAATATCAAAACTATCAAAAATCTGCTCCACTAGTTTGCCAGAAATTGAGAGATCTTCTTCTTCTATATCTTAAGGGCCCACGATCAATTTATTGATCATTTTATTAGATGATATCAAATAGGAATCTGATTTATCTGTGTAAACTAATATTTCAATTATTAAATCATAATTTAAAAAATAAATAAATTGTGTAATCGTTTTTGAAAAAGTTAATCTTTTTAAAATCGCCATTTTAAAAAAAAGTAAAATCAAAGGATTGGAAGGAAAGAAACAAACCCAAAAATACAGATGTTCTTATAAAATCCTTTCTAAAATGAAATATCGAGCAATGGGGGGTTGGGCGGAGGGGGGGGGTGGGCTGAAAGTTTGACCAAAACATGCATACAGGTTTGAGAGTTGAAAAAAAAGAAAAGGGGGCGCTTTAAAATGGATCTTGTCCCTGGGCGCGAATATTGTCCCCGGGCCCAAACACCCTCGCTACGCCTCTGCCCCCCCCCGCGCCCCCTCGATCAAATGTCTTAAAAAAACCCAATGATTGAGCTTTGCACTAGAATACACCCCCTTATTGTGAGTTTATTTTGTGGGATTATTAAGTAAACACGTCTTCATTTTCAACTTTAAAAAGATCTAAATCCATGACAATGTATCTATTAACTTGATTAGAGTTACCACCGTTGATTCCTTCCGTCAACCTCGACCTTCAGTAAGGTCAAATTAAACGAACACACGCCCTATTTGGATCAGGGCTATTGACCAAATGGCGTGTTCCCAGGGCAACTCCATTTCGAGTTTAATGACGTCAAGGCGTGTTGTCATGGTACACAACACAGCCGAAATCCAATTTGATAGCTAACGTACAGTTTGATTAGTGGAATTGATAGGACAGCTAAAATCTCAAGATGTTTCACGTTGTAGCCGTGTTTATGTTATTGATAGGTTATGGTGAGTAGCCTATACTATAAGTTAGTTTTGGGAGCTGGCTGTGGTTGTAGTTTATCAGAGTATTTCAGGACACTTTCCATGTTGACAAGATTATTTCAAGCTAAGTAAAAATTTATTTACTGAACTATCCGATTCTTTCCTTTAAATTTAAAATTCTATTTTTCAAAAAAAAAGGGGCCTCTCAAACAAAAGATGACTGCCCAGCCGGTGTACCTAGAGATAACACCCTCATAATTCATTCCGGTTTTTGCTTCAGCTTCAACTTCACGAAAATACCCCACAAAGACGCCAGAGCCACATGCGAAAAACACGGTGGCACTCTGGCCCTGGTCAAAACGCCGGATCTTCAGGATTTCCTCTACAACCAACTCGCCCACTACTACAACCACACCCACGACAAAGTCTGGATCGGCCTCAACGACATCGCCGCCGAAGATAAGTTCGTCTGGGAGGACGGCACCAGCCTGAACTACAGCAACTGGGCCAGCGGCGAGGGCCCCAACAGTGGCAGCATACAGCACGTGTTCCAGCACAACACCGAGGACTGTGTCATCTTGGACGTCACAGCCAGGGGCAAGTGGCACGATTACTCGTGTGACCACAGCGTCGTCTTCCTCTCCACGACCCCGGAGCTCCATTCTTTCATCTGTCAGTACACGCCGGTGGGGCGTAGTTCCACGGAACCGACGCAGAAGAGCGCGGGTACGTCGCCCTCAACGACAGAGATTTCAGTGCAACCGGTGGTTACCCTAGCTACCATCACCAACCCTTGCCCCCCTTTCACGTGTGACCTGGACTGCGGTATGGACGGCTTCAAGAAGGACGCCACGACGGGCTGCTCCATTTGTGAATGCGACATTTGATTTTAGACAATGAAGTTAATTTGAATTATGTTGATTCTTACATATGAAATATGTTGCTTCTTACATGTGTAATAATTATTTTACACAACAAACATTTATTTTTAATCCGTTTCCTATTGTTCCTAGCAAATACAAGTAACGAATGAATAAGCATTATTTGAAGAAGAAAACAAACACCAACAACAACACAAACCTCCAACAACTTTTCTTAGCCAATAATTTGTTGAATACATTTTCTGATGTTGACAAGATGCTACAGTATTAAAATATCACTAATAGTGTAACATAAAAATAATTCATGAATGTTTAAAATTACTATTGTTTGTTTTTTTGAAACTAGAAAAACCTCCTCTTTCATTCTTATCATAACTTGTAAACAGTTATAGCAGTGGTTCTTAACCTTGTTGGAGGTACTGAACCCAAGCCAGTTTCATATGCGCATTCACCGAACCCTTCTTATTAGGAAAAATGTAATATATGTTTTTTTCTTATTTTTTTGGACCTCCGCCGAACCCCTGGGGTTCGATCGAATCCAGGTTAAGAACCACTGAGTTATAGTCTTCCAGCTATATGAGATCCCTACTCTCCAAAAAATTTCCGGTAATATATTATTGTTATTAAAGCGGTTTTATATAGCGCAGTACCCCAGCATAGGCTAAGCTCACTGCGCTTCACATAAAAAAATTAGCAAAAACTGAAAATTATACTCTTACAAACAACGGTTGGTAAAATGCTTGACCTCACCCACTCAAGAACAATCTACCCCTGCATAGCCATGAACAGCACACAGCAGCATCGAGCATTGTTTATCAGATAGAGAGGGGTGAGAATGAGTACAGTCTGAAGAGATGGGTCTTGAGGGCAGTTTTGAAGGCTTGGATGGTCAGTATATTTCAGATGTGTAATGGGAAAGAATTCCATTGTTTGGGGGCGCAGAAAGAGAAAGATCGTTCACCGTATGTTTTAGTGCGTGTTCAGGAAACAGAAGGAATACGCGGTTTGTGGAGGAACAACGCTTTTGGGTGGGGCGCAAAAGCAAAAATACACGGTAGAAAATTAAAAAAAAAAAAAAAAACTTCTCGAAAACTATGTTAGTTTTTTTAAGTAGCAGTAACAGTATCAGTAACAATAACTAGCACTGGGACCGGGTTAGCGAGGCTCATGATTTACTGTCTCATTTTTCGCAGATCTATTTGTCTTAACAGTGGCTCGCTAGAAAATGTTCATGTAATAATGACACAGAAAGATGTGGATATCGTATAAATTCTGTTGGGCATCGTCCAATCTGTTTTATTTCTATTAAGTGTCCAGGCTTGCACAGGAAGATAGACGATAGCTCAGGGGTTCCTAACCAGTGGTGAGGGCGATAGATCAGGGGTTCATATCCAGTGGTGAGGGCGATAGATCAGGGGTTCATATCTCATGGTGTGGTGATAGATCAGGGGTTCATAACCAGTGGTGAGGGCGATAGATCAGGGGTTCATATCCAGTGGTGAGGGCGATAGATCAGGGGTTCATATCTCATGGTGTGGTGATAGATCAGGGGTTCATAACCAGTGGTGAGGGCAATAGATCAAGGGTTCTTAACAAGTGGTGAGGGCAACAGATCAGGGGTTCATATCCAGTGGTGAGGGCGATAGATCAGGGGTTCATATCTAATGGTGTGGTGATAGATCAGGGGTTCATAACCAGTGGTGAGGGCGATAGATCAGGGGTTCATATCTAATGGTGTGGTGATAGATCAGGGGCTCATAACCAGTGGTGAGGGCGATAGATCAAGGGTTCTTAACAAGTGGTGAGGGCAACAGATCAGAGGTTCTTAACCAGGTGTGCGGGAATACTCAGAAAATCAGATTTCGTTACAATTATACTAGCATTTTCGTATTCTGGGACGGAAATATTTTTTGAAATCGATAAGGGGAAGCTGATTTTTTTTTTTTTTTAGATCAAAAAGGGCGGCACTGTAAAAAGTTTAAGAATCCCTGCGTTAGAGATCGAGTTGCTTCATCCCTGATAAATGGCTATAAATGTAGGAAAGAGATCATGAAAGCAAAATATACCGCAACGTTGGCCGATGGGTAAGTGTAAAATCAGGGACGAAGATTAACAAACGTGTCTCTGAGAAAATGTATGATTGTCACATGCAAAGTTTAACCAGGTTTCTGTTACCAGATGTTCTTTTTACAATTCTTAAAGAGTAACTGCTATTTTTAATTGTTTAACATATGTTTCTTGGACCAGAATAAGCGACAAAGAATTAAGTGGGCCACGAAGTTAAAGATAAAAATTACTGGGCCGCATATACAAGTCTGTGTATACGTTGAGGAATTTACTGTAAGGGAATAAACTGTGGTTGCCTTGAGAAAGACAAAATATTATACGATAGCGTCTCTTTGAGCCATTGCCAAATGCGTTTAAATGTGTAGGCATAATATTTTTTTCAATGCAAACTCTCCTCAACTCATTCGTTGCGGGCGGTAAGGAAAGGCAACCATCATTTCAAAATAACAAATAACAAATAGATGTTGAAAAAAAAATTCCTTAAAAAAAAATTCCTAAAAAAAAAAAAAAAAAAAAAAAAAAAAAAAAAAAAAAAAAAAACAAATAGAAGTTGAAAAAAAAATTCCTTAAAAAAAAATTCCTAAAAAAAAAAAAAAAAAAAAAAAATGCAAGGGAGACAACTAGGTTAAAGATAATTTTATTCTTCTTCTCCCCTAAATGGCCGATGTGCACTCAAGACTTCCCCTACCTGCCCGTTATTCCCATTTAAGTCTTCCTCCCATACAACATCCAACAAATCCTATCACCCAGCGACCCCCCCCCCTCCCCACATGGGCATCAAATGGCAGCCCTTTGAAACCTCGACAAGGGCCACAACATTGAACAATAATTTAAACTTTCAGAACAGACAACAAAAGAAATTCGCTGCAACAATGACAATCATGAAATCAAATAATTAAAACAGAAAATACAGCGACCCAAACAAGTAGTACAAACCCCGCTCCCCCCACCCCTTTGATTAAAATCCGGGTCGAACCCCCCCCCCTCCCCTCCCCCCTCCTTGCCAACGACATCGGCTTACAATGCGTCAATGTCAACATTGAAACAATGAGCGTACAATACTGACCCCATCAAAATACAGAAGTTTGTTTTGTCGACACACTGAATCATGAACGAAACCGACGGTTCACAAATCAATTATTTTATCGTCATGACATGCGATTCCCCTCCCCCCCCCCCCCCCCCCCCCCCCCCCCCCCC
>CAXITT010000012.1:1246852-1262695 GCA_964033795.1 Lymnaea stagnalis | reverse complement strand
ATCTATCTATCTATCTATCTATCTATCTATCTATCTATCTATCTATCTATCTATCTATCTATCTATCTATCTATCTATCTATCTATCTATCTATCTATCTATCTATCAATCTATCTATCTATATATCTGAAATTATTTTTATTTCTTGTTACTTCTTTATTCTTACTTTCTGTTGAGGAAGGCTTCTAGCCGAAACGTTCATATTGTATTGTCTCTGACCCCATCAGCATATAAAAGTTTGTCATGACCACCCACTAAATCATGAACACAACAGATTATTAACAAAGCAATTCTTGTACCGTCATGACATGCGATTCCCCCACCTGGCACATTCCCACCCATCAAGTGTAGCATTAGTCTTGGACGAGCAAAGCTGCAATTG
Source organism: Lymnaea stagnalis (assembly GCA_964033795.1). Classification (NCBI taxonomy): domain Eukaryota; kingdom Metazoa; phylum Mollusca; class Gastropoda; family Lymnaeidae; genus Lymnaea; species Lymnaea stagnalis. The sequence goes on along the minus strand of CAXITT010000012.1, from coordinate 1,262,313 downwards.
AATAAGCCTATCTCTATCTAGCCATACTGAACCTGGAACCAGATGTCCAAGACTTCAGACTGAGATCTACAGCTCCGCCATGTTGACGACGTTAGCTTTTATGCTCTTGTCATCAGCGCTGCCATATTTGGGTAATTATCTCAACTATAATCTGATACAGTCATCGATTTAAACAATAACTGGAAAAAATTTCAATTTTAATTTTGCAATTACCATCTCATTAAATTAGGTTAGGCCAATCTGCTTTGATAAAACTAAAAAAAATATTTTACAATTGTGCATTTAGTGCAATTATTTTAATAATTGGCATGTTGTGTGCAATACTAATTGCTGTTGCTATTATATTAAAAACGCCCTTGTATAATCAAGCCCCTCTTTGGTTAAGTATCAACATATTTTCAGAGAAATATTGATTTTTATATGTGACCTATTTGGATATTCTACCTTCGGAGTGGGGGTAAATTTAGTTAGTACAATTTTTAAAAAAAATTAAGATATTATATTTTAACAAAATTTTATTGTTTTTTAGTCTGAAACATTCTTTAAAACAAGCAAACGGTTGAATGTTTGTGGATATTTAATGATATTGTAGATTAAAATCGTTTTCTAAATTTAAAGTTGACATCTTTCCATTGCATTATGGATCAAGAGATTATGTGTGCATATCCTTCCACTGAATCATTGTAAATTAAAAGATTATGTGTACAGATCCTTTACACATCCTTCCACTTCATCATTGTAAATCTAAAGATAATTTGTACATATCCTCCCAATGCATCATTGTAAATCAAAAGAAAATATCTACACATCCTTCCACTGTAATTCAAAAGATTATGTGGGTCCACATCTTTTCACTGCATCATTGTAAAATCAAAAGATTATGTGTACACATCTTTTCCCTGCATCATTGTAAAATCAAAAGATTATGTGAACACATCTTTTCACTGCATCACTGTCAGTCAAACAATATGTGTACACATCCTTCCATTGCATCATGGTAAATAAAAATATTAGGTGTACACATCTTTCCACGTCATTATTGCCAATCTAAAGGTTATTTGTACACTTCCTTTCACTGCATCGTTGCAAATGAAAAGAGTATGTGTACAGATCCCATCATTATAAATCAAAAGATTATTTTAACATGTCCTCCCAATGCATCATTGTAAATCAAAAGATCATTTTCACTTGTCCTTCCAATGAATCATTTTAAATCAAAAGATTATATGTACACATCCTTCTAATACATCTTTGTGAATCAAAAGGTTATGTGTTCACATCCTTACACTGCATCATTGTAAATCAAAATATTATTTTTACATATCCTTTCACTGCATCAATCATTGCAAATGAAAAGATTATGTGTATGACTAGAGCCAACGCTGACATGTTTTGTATGACAGAGCTAACGCTGACATGTTTTGTATGACAGAGCTAACGCTGAAATGTTTTGTATGACTTAGTTTCAGTTTATATCGTTATTTTATTTTTTGTTTGTTTGGTTAAAGGAATCTATATATATAATTCGCCAGAAGCTAGGGCGCAACAAGACCAAGACTAAGACGACGCAGTCTATTTATAGATGCGCCAGAGCAAGCAAGCGAGACGCTGGCAAACCCTCCGCTCCCTTCCCTTGCCACCCTCGCTTGCCAGCCAGCTCACGGCGTCTGCTAAGCAGCGGGTCGGCGTCAAATACAAAGTGTACCGTGACGTACCATGTTTAAAAAAAAGGGGGTGGGGGTGAGGGTGTAGCAAATTGGCATTCTTAAATTTGCGTAACTTGAGTTCACGTTTTTGTCAAGTAGCTTTAGTAGATAGGATGATCACGCATTGATGTCGCAAATGTTTGCGGGCTCCATCTAGTATTATTTAACATCCCAAACCAACATACTTTTCGGGAAATGTCTTTGATCTATCTATATCATAGATTTCATGGAAGTTTTATAGAATTTGTATCTTCTCAGTCCAAATTTCTATAACTTGACTGCTTAAATGGTCCTATTATTTGACCATAAAGACCTTTTAAAAATTGTGTATAATATAAAACTCATCTTTTATCCCCCCACCCCTACCAAATGATCTAGCCAGCGCTGATATCTACGACCAATGCCCATCAGTACTACCGAGGGACCAATATCTTCAAGTGCGTGGTGATTTCTGCTATCAGTTTGTCGTGTTTCGCAAGAAGACCCACTCGGAAGCCAAATCGGACTGCGAGTCCCGTGGCGGGACGTTAGCCCTGGTCAAGAGTCCGGACATCCAAAATTACCTCCGTGACCAGCTGGCCAACACCTACTTGCACCCTTTCGACCGTGTCTGGATCGGACTCAATGACATCATGGCCGAAAATATCTACCAGTGGGAGGACGGGACGAGTGTCGTCTACACGAACTGGGCGGACGGCGAAGGACCTAGCGGAACCGGCTTCGTCCACACGGCGAACCACGACAAAAGAGACTGCGTTGTTATGGATGTGATCAACAACGGCCGGTGGCGGGAGGTCGAGTGCGAGAGTGGCTCCTTCTTGATCCTGTTCTCCAGCAGTGAGACCCACAGCTACGTGTGCCAGTACAGAGCTCGCCCTGCTACCGTTGTGGTCGTCAACGTCGTGTATCCACCAACCACACCGGCTCTGCAAGTCACAGCCACGTCAATCACATACGCATGTCCAGCGGTAATATGTCCATCTGCTTGTGGAGAAGCCAACATCCAGGTTGACCCCAACTCTGGATGTCCATACTGTTTATGCTATAGCGGGTGATTATTCTCTCGTCAGCGATTGGTTAATAGGGTGCATAAACCGGTTAAAATCTTAAAATAGCCTAGTGGTTATTTATTGCTATCGTTTTCGTTCGAGATTAAAATATTTCAAATAGATTTGATTAGCCATGAGTGATTTTTGATTGCGTAACATCTACATCATAAAAATATTTCTAATTAACATGCAAGTAAAATTTAATTTCGTATTCATTAAAAACGCTGATATGAAATTGAATGAATAATGAATTCATTTTAACAATATTAACTAATAATGTATTACATGTACAAGCTTCTGCTACTATTAAGCATTAATGGCAAGGAAATTATTTTTTTCAATTCATGTTAATTGTGACAATGCTAAAAGTTATGCTGCAGACTACTTACAATATCTTTTTTGAATTGCAACGATTATTTTTGAAAAGCGCAATCAGAATCCGCGTAAAGAAAGTGTTGAACATATAACGTTGGGGCGTTTTTTGTGGAGGGTGGAGGGGAGTGACGCAGAACAGTGACATCGCCTATATTTGAATGGCACCAGGGCGACAGGGCCACCCCGCCCCCAGGGCTCTAATAACATGGAGGCATCAACATCGTCTTGGGACAGGAAAGTTTTAGTGAATTAAAATAAACAAATACCATTTTGTTCATAAAACAAGGGTCACGAAAATTGTTTACATTGGTCTAAATACAAAATACCGACGAAGCTTATTGCCAAAAGACTACAACCTTACACTGAAGAAATACTAGTTGATTACCAATGTGGATTCAGGCCTAACAGATCAACGACTGATAAGATTTTCACCATCAGATGCCTATTAGAGAAATGCTATGAATATAATATACAAGTTCATCAACTCTATGTGGACTATAAAATGGCCTATGAGAGCATCAAAAGAAAATATCTTTATGAGACTCTGCAGGAGTTTAAGATACCAAACAAACAGACAAGACTAATACATGCAATACTAAACAACTTAAAAAGCAAAATCAAGGTTCAAGGAGAATATTCAAGGGAATTTCAAATTAGACGAGGCCTAAGACAAGGAAACTCACTGACATGTATGCTCTTTACCCTAACATTAGAGAGAGTTATGAGAAACATACACATTGACACTCTAGGAACGATAACAGGATACTTTCTGAGGGAAACTCAAGACCCACAACCAATGGGCACACTCTTCAACCAACCACTGCAGTATCTTGCATATGCTGATGACATAGCACTGATATCAAAATCCTTTATTGAATTAGAAGACGCATCACTACAAGCAGGGCTGGAAGTTAACAAGCAAAAAACAAAATACATGACCATGATAAGAGAAGAACAAACAGCAATTAAAATTAGAAACCAGACTTTTGAAATCGTAAACCAATTCAAATACCTAGGATCTTTATTAAATGAAAGAAGTGGTAAGGCATACATGGGCTGTAACGCCACAGGGATGGAAGGTCTGAGTGGAAGGATGTAGTGAGGCAGGCCGAAGCCCTACATGGTATGTAGCGCCACAGGGATGAGAGGTCTGAGTGGAAGGATGTGGTGAGGCAGGCCAAAGCCCTACATGGGCTGTAGCGCCACAGGGTTGGATGGTCTGAGGGAAGGAAGTGGTGAGGCAGGCCAAAGCTCTAAATGGGCTGTAGCGCCACAGGGATGGATGGTCTGAGTCGAAGGAAGTGGTGAGGCAGGCCAAAGCCCTACATGGGCTGTAGCGCCACAGGGTTGGATGGTCTGAGTGGAAGGAAGTGGTAAGGCAGGCCAAAGCCCTACATGGGCTGTAGCGCCACAGGGTTGGATGGTCTGAGGGGAAGGAAGTGGTGAGGCAGGCCAAAGCTCTAAATGGGCTGTAGCGCCACAGGGATGGATGGTCTGAGTGGAAGGATGTGATGAGGCAGGCCAAAGCTCTACATGGGCTGTAGCGCCAGAGGGATGGAAGGTCTGAGTGGAAGGAAGTGGTGAGGCAGGCCAAAGCCCTACATGGGCTGTAGCGCCAAAGGGATGGATGGTCCACCCGGGCGTCTCTTTTTTTATATATTAGCTGTCCCCATTTTCAGGTTTCTGAAGTGGCAACGTATGGTGGGGACATTGGCGTAACTAAAGTATTTGGGGCCCATGGCAGGGTTTTCAAAAAAAAAGTGTTTCTTATTTTCATTAGCTATTTGTCAATTTCGGGAAGAAAATAGAAAAACAAGGTGTGATGAAGCTTCAATCAGAAAGATAGGACAATAAAATGTCGAACGTTTTGCTAAGGGCCTTCCTCAATATACAGTACAAATGAAGAAATAACAAGAAATAGATACACATATTTGAAAACTTAAAATTAAATGTTCGCCATATTCTTGGTATTGCCGTAAGTTGTGCTTTTCAAAGGCATAGTTTAGTTCCCACGTAAGACAGGTCAGTTCGAAGTCGGCTGTGAACCAGAAGGTCACCTAGATTTTTGTCCAGTCTGCGGCCAATAAATGGAGGGGACTGTTAGTGTCGGGGTAAGCAAGAAGTAGGTGTCAATACTTTATGAATATATGAAATATTTATAATGTTCTTTACAAATGAGACGAGTTACGTCGATTATGTTTGTTAATGCTTCCAATAAAAAAAACTTAGACTTGCGTGCATCCAGCAGAGACGTAGCGAAGGGGTGGGGAACAGACGTCCCCGGGCGCAAGCTAGTTAGGGGCGCCAAAATGTGCTTTGATATTATTTTATTGATGAAAATAATGGGTTTGAGAGTTTAAAAAGAAAGAAAAGAGGGAGCTTTAAAATGAATCCTGTCCCCGGGCGCTAATCTTGCCCCCGGGCGCCAAACACTCTCGCTACGCCTCTGGCATCCAGGGACGTAACGTTGCAGTGTGGAATCTTAAATAGTGAGAAACTCACAAAGTTATCTTAACAACTAGTTTACAATTACATAATGATTTGATGAATGCAATAGAAATGGAAATACGAGATCAATCTTAAAAAAAATCAAATATGTCTCTATTACTTTAAATTAAAATATTAAATATATAATTAAAGGGTTGTAGTAGCCACCTCCAATCGTGTTCATTTTCTAATCCGTCTGTGCTAGAGGAGAACTGGGACATTCACAAAGCTTATTTCGTAGAGCTTTGCATCCCTCTCGATATCCTCCTTTAGGCAATCTGTGCAATTGTAGACTTTGACTTAAGTTTTGGATACAGCATGAAATTGTGTATCATTTTCTACCTGGACAATGGTCAAGATGTTTCTTGTTACATCCTTACTATCCATCCATCCATCCATCCATCCATCCATCCATCCATCCATCCATCCATCCATCCATCCATCCATCCTTCCATCCATCCATCCATCCATCCATCCATTCCATCGATCGATCGATCGATCGATCGATCTATCTATCTATCTATCTATCTATCTATCTATCTATCTATCTATCTATCTATCTATCTATCTATCTATCTATCTATCTATCTATCTATCTATCTATCTATCTATCTATCTATCTATCTATCTATCTATCTATCTATCTATCTATCTATCTATCTATCTATCTATCTATCTATCTATCGATCTATCGATCTATCGATCTATCGATCTATCTATCTATCGATCTATATTTTCTATCTATCGATCTATCGATCTATCGACCTATCGACCTATCGATCTATCGATCTATCGATCTATCGATCTATCGATCTATCGATCTATCTATGTAATATTCTGGCAAAAACAGGAATATTAAAATTCTTGCTAGTTCTTCATTTGTACTGTCTGTTGAGGAAGGCTCTGATTGTTAAAAACCAATAATTATTTTACCGTCATGACATGCGACTCCTTCACCTTGCCAATTCCCACCCTTCATGTGTAGCATTTCTGGGACTAGCAAAGCTTCAATCGAATTAGCTTATCTCTAACTAGTCATACTGACCTGTAACCAGATGTCCAAGGCTTCAGACTGAGATCTACAGCTCCGCCATGTTGACGACGTTAGCTTCTATGCTCTTGCTATCATCGCTGCCATATTTGGGTAATTATCTCAACTATAAACTGATAAAGTCATCTATTTAAACAATAACCTGATAAAATTTCAATTTAAAAGTTTCAAATACCATCTCATAAAATTAAGCTAAGCTAATCGGCTTCGATAAAACTAAAAAAATATTTTAAAATCGTGCATGCAGTGCAAATATTTGAATGATTGGCTGGCTGTGAGGAATACTACTAATTACTATTATTATTATAATAAAGGAGCCTTTGTAATTTCGAGCCCATATTTTGTTAGTATAAACACATTTTCAGAAATGTTTTGGTTGGAATATTTGAACTAGTTCGATATGCTAGCACCGTGGTGGGATACATTTTGTAGGTACAATTTATACAATTTAAAAAAAAAAACTCTAAAGATATCAAATTTAAAAAAAAAAATTCATTGTGTTTTAGTCTTAAAACATTCTGTAAAACAAACACACGGTTGAATGTTTGTGGATATTTAATGATCTTGTAGATTAAAATCTGTTGTAAATTTAAAGTTGGCATCAAGTAATTATGTGCAGTACACATCCTTACACTGCATCATTGTAAATCAAAAGATTATGTGCAAGCATCCTTTCACCGTATCATTGTAAATGTAAAGATTATAATGTGTACACACACCTCCACTGCATCATTGTAAATGTAAAGATTATAATGTGTACACACACCTCCACTACATCATTGTAAATGTAAAGATTATAATGTGTATACACATTTCCACTGCATTATAAACGTTATGTTTTTTTTTACCCCGTTAACCCTTCGATCCGCTCCTCGGCGTCACGACCAATCACAGTGGACTTTTTCTCCTCTTTCCCTTCTCTTTGCCTGTATTTAATCTCTCACCTACTCATTTTCTGTCACATTCCTCTTGCTGACCTCTCGGATACTACTTTTCAACTAAGTGCTAGAAGGTTTTATTCTGTTTTTGATGGTTTTTTCCCCGTTTCGTTGCATTCTCTCTCTCTCTCTCTCTCTCTCTCTCTCTCCCCCCCCCCCCCCCNAACGTGATTCATGAAGTCACAATGTGATTCAATAAGTCAAGAGATATATCCGGAATCGTTGATATGAATGTTAAGGCAGAAATGAAAAACAAAATTTGAACCAAAAAAAAAAAAAGAGATTGTTATTGAAAATGGGTGTCAATGTTGCATTAACTTTAGGTTAAAATATGATTCAACAGCTTATTTCTTATTTCAATGTTATTTAGTGGTAGTATTTCATCATTTGTGTTTATTGTAGCAAATTTTACATTTAAAATTTAATTTGAAAAAAAAGAAATTTTTTAAACTTTTACAAATAACTTTCTTTCCTGGGTCATGTACGCATCCTTCCATTACATCACTACTTAAAGGTATACAATAAATTTCGTTAAGTTCATTACGCAAAGTAAGTAGACTTTAGACTGGATCTTTATTGTGAATTAAACTATAAATATCATGTTCTTCACGAAAATAAGTTTTACTGGTTCACCCGGTCGCCATTTTTGTTCACTAAATTGGTGGTCGCCATTGTCAGGCTTCGCCTCGGGCGCATCTTCTCCTCTGCCCGGCCCCTGCCTACCACACATATTTGTTGCACACCGTTTCAATGGAATACATGACACTAACTTGTTTTGAATCACTAGAGCTAACCCTAACATGTATTGCGTCACTAGTGATAACGCTAACATGTTTTGTATGACTAGAGCTGACACTGACGTCTTTTGGATAACTTAGATTAAGTTTTTATTGTTATTTTATTTTTTATTTGTTTGTTTGGGGGAAGTGTTACAGAACATGCCAAACCAACACAATTTTCGGGAAATTGAATTGATCAATATTTATAAATATATTCCATTGCAGTTTTTCAACAAAAACCAGAAATATAATCTAACCAGTAGAATTTGTATCTTCTCAGTACAAATTTCTTTAACTTGACTGCTTAAATGATCCTATTATTTGACCGCACAAAACTTTAAAAACTTCATCAATGGTGTATAATATAAAACTCATCTTTTATCCCCCACCCCTACCAAATAATCTAGCCAGCGCTGATATCTACGACCAATGCCCATCAGTACTACCCAGGGACCAATATCTTCAAGTGCGTGGTGATTTCTGCTATCAGTTTGTCGTGTTTCGCAAGAAGACCCACTCGGAAGCCAAATCGGACTGCGAGTCCCGTGGCGGGACGTTGGCCCTGGTCAAGAGTCCGGACATCCAAAATTACCTCCGTGACCAGCTGGCCAACACCTACTTGCACTCTTTCGACAAAGTTTGGATCGGACTCAACGACATCATGGCCGAAAACATCTACCAATGGGAGGACGGGACGAGTGTCGTCTACACGAACTGGGCGGACGGCGAAGGGCCTAGCGGAACCGGCTTCGTCCACACGGCGAACCACGACAAAAGAGACTGCGTCCTTATGGATGTGCTGAGCGACGGCCGGTGGCGGGAGGTCGAGTGCGAGAGTGGCTCCTTCTTGATCCTGTTCTCCAGCAGTGAGACCCACAGCTACGTGTGCCAGTACAGAGCTCGCCCTGCTACCGTTGTGGTCGTCAACGTCGTGTATCCACCAACCACACCAGCTCCCTTACCCACAGCCACGTCAGTCACATACGTATGTCCAGTGGTAATATGTTCCCCTGATTGTGAAATAGCCAGCATCCAGGTTGACGTCAGCACCGGATGTGCATACTGTTCATGCCATAGCGTGTGAATATTCTCTCGTCAGCGATTGGTTGAAAGGGGACATAAACCCGGTTAAAATCTTAAAATAGCCTAGTGGTTAATTATTGTTACCGTTTTCGTTTGAGATTAAAATATTTAGAAACAGATTTAATTAGCCTTGAGTGATTTTTTTATTGCGTAATATCTACATCATAAAAATATTTCTATTTACCATTCAAGTCAAATGCAATTTCGTTTTCATTACAAAGGCAAATTTCAAATTTAATGAATAATGAATCTATTTTAAAAATAATAACTGATTATGCACAGAATGTACAAGCTTCTGCTACTATTTATCAAAATGGCAAGGAAATTATTTGCCACTTCAATGTGATTGTGAGAATGATAGAATTTATGCAGCAGAATACTTTAAATTTTAACTTTTCTAATTTCAAATATAAAAAAAAACACCAAACCACAACAACGCCGTTAGGGATTGAGCAATGAGAAGTGACGTAAAGAAAGCCTCTAACGTATAAAGTAGCGTCGCTCAGAGATATTTTATTTGGGTTTGGGGGATTGGAACAGAACAGTAACATCGCCTGTACGGAAAGGTACCAGGGCCGTGCGATAGGGGCCACCCCGCTCTCCGGGCTCCAAAAAACAGGGGAGTACCAAAATCGTCTTTGGGAAAGGAAAAGTTTTAGTGAATTAGCATAAAAATTACCCTGTTTTTCATAAAGACCAGGGCCGCCGAAATTGTTTACATTGGTCCACCCCGGGTGACTTTTTATTGGTTCCGTTTTTGAGGCTTCTGAGGTAACAAAGTATGGTGGGGGAGAGCGGCGTAACTAAGGTCTTTGGGGCCCATGGCAGGGTTGTCAAAAAATGTTTGTAATGTTCATTAGCCATTGCTCATTTTTTGGGAAGAAAGTAGGAAAATACGATTTGTGGACGTTTAAAATAGAAATAAAGGACAATAAAATTAGAACGTTTCGGCTAAAAGCCTTCCTCAGCTTACAGGACAAAATTAATGAATTAATAACAAGAAATAGATAATATTTTAAAAAAAAGAATAAAGTATTCACCCTATTTATGGGCTTTTCAAAAACAACATTACGGTAAGTAAAAGAATGTATGTATTATTACTGTGAAAAATAAGGTTTTAACGGACGAACATATTTTGGAAACATGTAAAAGATAAGAAATAAGGAAAGAATTACAGGAAAATTGAGTAAGAGAGTTGGTTTGATTCCATTCGGTGCTACTTTGCCAAAAGGCTGAATTATTGTGTTTTCCTTTCTAACTCTCTCTCTGGTAATTTGGTACAAGAGATCAGTGCCGTGATAGAAACGTCTGATGTCCCTTTGTGTTTATCACCGTTGAAATGGGATGAAACCGGGGAAAGTTTACCCTGTTCAATATCACGAAGATGCCCAGTGAACCCATCCGATAATCTTCTTACAGTTTGGCCTATGTAACAATAGCGGTATCTTCGGTACAAAATCACACGTATCACATTTTTAACACATGTTAAGCCCTCTTTGATGCTAAAAGGACCTTTAGGAAGGTAAATGTTTTTGGTTTGGAATGTATAAGGACAAGTCTTACAATGTTTTTTTTTTTTTTTAGCATGGTTTAGCCCCCATGTGAGACGGGTTAGTATGAAGTCGACTGTGAACCAGAAGGTCACCTAGATTTGTGTCCACTCTGGAGTGGATGGGATGAGAATCCACTGTTAGTGTCGGGGTCAGCAAGAAGTAGGTGTCAATCCTATATGAAGATATGAACAATACGAAATGTTTATTGCAAATAAGACGAGTTACGTCGACTATGTTTGTCAATGCTTCCCATCAAAACGACCAACACTCGAGTGCTTCCAATGATACAACATTGGATGTTTGAGTTCTAAATATTAAGAACCTCACACAATTATCTTACAACCAGTTTATTATTTTATAGACACAGTGCTGAGATTATGGAAGATTAGGTGTACAGCAAGTAAAATAAGCATAACTTGAAACACCTTAAATCGGAAAGTGGGAAACGTGGGGAAAGATTGGAGAGTGGGGGAATGGTGGGAAAGTTGGGAAACGTGGGGAAAGATTGGAGAGTGGGGGAATGGTGGGAAAGTTGGGAAACGTGGGGAAAGATTGGAGAGTGGGGGAATGGTGGGAAAGTTGGGAAACGTGGGGAAAGATTGGAGAGTAGGGGAATGGTGGGAAAGTTGGGAAACGTGGGGAAAGATTGGAGAGTAGGGGGAATGTGGTAAAGTTGGGAAACATGGGGAAAGGTAGGAGAGTGGGGGAATGGTGGGAGTGTGGGTAAGTGAGGAAAGGATGGAAAGTGGCAGGAGGAGGAATATTTTGTGGATAAAAGATCAGTTGTTCAATTGGTTGAGCACAATCTATGACAGATGCAACAGTTGGTTGTTGCTTATCTTTACTTTTTCCATTGTTTTAGAAGTCTTTATTTTTCACTGTGTTATTCTTTTGTTTCATTCTGCTGTTTCATTCTGTTTTTTTTTCGTTCTTTTATTTCATTCGGCCGTTTCATTCTGCTGTTTTATTCGGCCGTTTCATTCTGCTGTTTCAATCTGTTGTTTCAGTCTGATATTTCATTCAGTTGTTTCACTCTGCTGTTTCATTGTGCTGTTTCACTCTGTTGTTTCATTCTGTTGTTTCATTTGACTGTTTCATTCTGCTGTTTCATTCGGACGCCAAATGCTTCTCACGCTAGACTTTCTGGTATTGTCAGAAATATTTTTCGAATTCAATACAAATGAAAAAAAAAGATTGTCTCCGTTACCTTGGATTAAAATATTGTATCTATAACTCAATGGTTGTCATGGCCGCCTCCAATCGTTCAATACACGCCTGAGGAATTAAATGTCAAGTCTTATTCGTTTTTCCATAAAATTTCCAAATTTATGTTCACTCTAACATTGAACTGTTGCATATTATTTTCTTAGTTGTTATTTACTTTGGTTTTGTTTCTTCAAAATACTCGTCATTGTTTTTGTTCTTTTTAAATTATTAATTTATTTGTTTAAGATTTGTTTATTTTGGAGTTCAATTCCAGCCAGAGCCCAGTCAAGCAAAAACACCACCAGCACCCCGGGTAGATGGGACTCGTTAACCTTGGATGGCAACTCATCTAAGAGAAGGAGACTCTGAAATTAAACCCGGAGTCCCGAAAGGCGGATAAAATTGACACAATGAAACATTTCGACAACTCCTGCGACGTCACTGGTCAAGCTGTATCATGATGCAATGATGTTCCCTTGGGTTGTCCAAGCGGCATGGAGAGAGGCGATTTGCTGTTGGGAACCAGCTTACAATCCTTGAAGAATAATCCCAGGCCATGTGGATTTCGTCCTCCGAAGCCCACTCCATCGTTACATTGTATATATATATATATATTGTTTACTACATTTCTAACAATTGAATGTTGAAGTGAGCGAACTGTAACAATAAAAAACATTAGCGCAGCTAGGGTGTCACCCTGTGCGGTCAATTCTTGTGTCTCCTTCCCCGGACATCCAAGATGCACTGCTCCTTGTTAAAATAAGTCAACATTATAACAATGACAAGAAATAAAAATGAAATAATGGAAGGTCGGGAGGTCAAAGGTCAGTGTATTTAAGAACTGTAACAGCGCTACGTTATAGTTATGTTTACATTAAATTTACTTTATTTAAAATGTTCATATCCTTGTCTTCAAAGCCGCAAACCTTTCAATCACTTGATCAAAATCAATGTCCTTCACAGTATAACTTCCTATTGATAGCAGAGCCACATGCGAAAACCTAGACTGTCCCATGGTGGATCGTAAATATTTTTCGATAAGCCTTAGTTTTGAAAAGATCCGCTCACACGAAGCCACATGCACAGGGATCTTAAGAAACAATTGAGAAGGCTTAGCGAGAGTACGGGAAGAGATTCTATGAAGTCCCATTCAGCTATAAATTTCAAAACATCAAATACTGACCAGTCAATGACTTTGTGAAATTCAATATAACCTGCCTATAGGTGTCTTTCTAAGCCTTAATGTTTCTTTTAAAAGATCATCTTCTGATAATTAAAAATAGAAAAGGTTAATTTTGAAACGGACATCAATAACTATTCTTCACTTGCTGATAGTAGACTCTTGGGTTGAACAGCCCAAAACATATCTGCTACTTTCTTGATCGAAGATGATCTGATCTGGGGTTCGGAATGAAAGCTCTCAATACACTCCAACATTTACATAATTTTTTTTTCAGGCAGAAAGAGTACATCCTTTATTAACTGTTCTCCTGCATTCTCTTCTTAAACCTTAATCATCTTTCTACAGAAATTCCAGATTTGTCTTATTTTCAAAGTGCCTTTTCAATAGCATGTTCCACCAAGTTACGGCGCTTCTTGTGAAGACAGGGCCGGATTAAGCCATCTTGGTGCCCTATGCACAAACCCACATGGGTGCCCCCTACTGCCCCGGGCCCCCGATCCTCCACTGACCGCTGGTATGTTCAATATTATGCAAAAAACTAACAAAGAAAAACAGTTGTGAGGGTAAACACATATGTTTGTACTACTATCACTCATATAAGATGTACAATAAGGTATTTCTGAATTAAAATTAATAGTTAATTAATTTTGTAATAATAGTAGACAAAAATATTGTAACTTTTTTGATAGAAAAGAAAGTCAGAGAGAGAACACATTTACATTTTAAAGTTCATTTTTTTCTAGATTTAAGCCTGGCAAAGTTTTTGAGCACATCATCAAAGTTAATTTTGCTCAACAAGTCTGCCTCAATCATCAGCAAAGATAAGGAATCAAGCCTTTCTTGTTTCAATGTCGATCTACTTGGATTTTTTTTGTACGTTTCAACTGAGAAAAAGAGCGCTCAGTTGAACAGTTCGTAACCATTAATGTTAAAAATATGCGCAAGGCGAGTTCAACATTTGGAAAAGCACACTCGATGTTGTCTCTAACTATTACTTTGTAGAGTTCTGCATGAATGAACGTGATGTTCTCAGATTTTGATTCACGAAACTTGTGGTGTATATAAGAGTAGAGCTGTTGTAGTTCAGTATATAAATTATTGTTCAGATCTTCAGGATGAGCATTTATTAGTCCTTCACAACACTGAGATGTTTGAGGTACATCGACCAAACAAGAAAATCGAACTGCTAGATCATTATATACCTGTCCTCGTCTACTCATCTGTCTCAAGTTTGTCAACAATTGTGTAGAAAGCAGATATACGAAATGTGTCTCTGGCATTCTGAGATATCTCAGAGGCATCACCATCAATGACCACTGTCTTTCGTTTACGATTACTGGTCAAAGTTGACTTACAATCCATACCTGGTGTTATTTCTTTTGCAGCTCTTTCAAATCTTTCAAATTCATTCCTAGATTCTTGCAAGTGATCTGCTAATGAAGAATACAAATCAGCACACGTTTTCAAGTTCATGTGCTCATTTTGTAGAGCTTGACTGACCCAGTGAAATTGTTGTAACACCTCTTCCCAAAAGAAAAGCATGAAAGCAAATTGTAATTCTTGCATCTTCTTTGCAATGTTTTCTGCTTCTCTTCTGGTGTCCCCTTCTGTGACTGGTCACCTTGTAAACATTCTAACGCTTCTATAATCTGAGGATGAGACTTTAGAATGGCTTCAGTTGCAACAGCATGTGCTTCCCATCTGGTATCGGAAAGGGACTTTACCAGTTTTTCACTCACAAGGCATCCTTTCAGAATCTTCCATCTTTTATATTATAGATAGAAAGTATAAAGTTGCACTGTATGGAAGAAGTTTACTGCCTCTAAACAAGAGTCAATGGCACTTCTGCCTACCAGATTTAGTGAATGGGCAGCACAGGGTATGTATTGTAAGAGACCTTGCTTACTATCTGACAAACTTCATCTAGATCTGGTACTCAATAAGTAAACAACTCCGGTGATACATTTGATCATTAAACTCGTGTTCTTTATTTGATCTGTCACTTGCTTACACTTTCACTCATCTCCCAACTCTGACTTCTCCCTGCTCTC
>CAXITT010000012.1:1181449-1239565 GCA_964033795.1 Lymnaea stagnalis | reverse complement strand
AAAAAGCGATTACAACTGTTACAATCTGGTCAACCTTTATAAATAACAAAAAAATCATTAAGGGTTCTCAAGAACTAGGATTCACTTTCATCCACCTACTCACTGTTGCCAGAGAGCTGGCATACAAAAATATATAGAGACATTTAAAAAAAAATCAGAATTAGATTAGTCGGTGAGATTCGACTGAAACCGTCGCGGAGAGTCACGTTATAGATATGAGAATGGGGGAAATGGGCCGGCGCATTTACACTAAACTTTTCTGTCATGTAGCGGGCGCAAAATATCCTCTTGCGGGTCACAAATGGCTCGCTGGCCGCGAGTTTGAGAACCCGAAATTAGATTTTTATTCATTAATATTTACGATTATCTCATTTTTATAAAAAGAATGTAAATATTTATATTTTCCCACATCATTTTCGATGTAAGCAGAATGTATCCGGGAACGAATTTCAAAATATCTTAATATTTCATTTTCGGTTTCGGCTTCGGTTACGGCCGAAATTCATTTTTAACTTTCGGTCTTTTTTCGGTTTCGGCCGAAAGTCATTTTAAAGTTTCGGCCTATTTTCGGTTTCGGCCGAAATCAGATAATCACTTTCGGTCGGCCTCTAGTTCCGAGTCCATGAGAACTTTGAATGTTGGAAAGTAACAAACAGACATTTTGTTCAGAATGCACTCACATTGTTTTAGGCAACGCTGACACGCTGACACTGTCCTTGTTACTTCTTGTTAAGTACATTCAGCTCCTGTTTAATGTCAAAGTCCATGAGCCATTTGGGATCACTTAGTACAAATACAATCACCCCATTCTTCTCCATTAAGGCTTTGATATCTGCTCTCAACCCAAAAACATTTTCAAGACGTTGTCCCTACTAAGCCAACTTACCTAAGCCAACTTACCTAAGCCAACTTACCTAAGCCAACTTACCTAAGCCAACTTACCTAAGCCAACTTACCTAAGCCAACTTACCTAAGCCAACTTACCTAAGCCAACTTACCTAAGCCAACTTACCTTGGTGAAGTGCCTATGCTGACTCTATTTCCTCTAAAAAGGCGTGGAACTTCCCTGTCCTTCAAGCCTCTTGATCTGATATGGTTGCATTTCACAAGATCAGATATCACATTGTCAAACTTAAGGCATTCGCTGCAAAAGACCTGTTAATGGATAATGCAGTGTAAAGCAACTTCCTCTTTCACACCCTCCCTCTTCCAGTTATCTTTGAACGTGTGCCATGGGTCCATTTATTGTCCCCGCCATGTCGGTTGTTATTCCTGCAAAATTTTTCCACGGTAAACCTGCATCCACAATGGCATCACACAGCTGGTGGAATATCTCCTGAGCAGTGGTCTGGCCATGCATCACTTTGAGCAACTCCTCCATCACTTCAAAGTTATCTATCAACACCACGCATATCTATTGCTAGCTATACAGTGGCAGTAACGTCTGTGCTCTCATCAAGGGCGACTGAACATGCATGGACATATTTTCACTTTTCACACTTTTATTCAGTTAATAAATACCTTGAAAATAATGAGCTTCTGGTAAAGAAAGAAAAAAAAAAGAATTAAAAAAAAATAGTTCGATTCCCACTAGCCATTTAAAAACTAAATCGTGTTCAAACAGAAGGCAGGGGCAGGCAATATTTATGAATTATTGATGCGAAGGAAGATGCTATTGTAGGTAGAAGGAGTTTTGATTTTTTTTATCGTAGAAAAGACCTTTTTGACTAATCCTATTTTGAAAATGACCAAGCTGATAGCCTCGGAATTACCTTCACTCGTCACTCGTACACACTAGCGGCAATTTTAATAGGGATTCTTTGATATTGTGTCAGATTGCCATGAAAAAAAACATACAACCATGAAATGTAAATTTATAAGAGAAAAAAAAATTCCATTAAAAATCAGAACACAGGAGTGGCTTATCTTAAGTATGGGTCATCCAAATTATGAATTTAACGTGAACTTCCAGAATGGATAGCATTACATCATCGAAGACCGGTGTGGTACTAACTCATTTAGACATTTGCAAGAAATATATACGTAATCTTAGAAGGTTTATAACCAAACTCTTTTTCATACCGTATGGTTTGAATCTACTAAACACCGAGTCGCTTAATATAACGTTACGGCAAGAAGTAAGTTTACGGGTGTACTGATGAATGCTTTGAAAATATTTGATTGTCACGCTCAGGTCGCGTGATGCCGTTGTGTGTCTGATTTGGATGTTGTGAGAGTGAGCGATACTTTTTTTTTTTCTTCTTTTCTTACTTCCCTTATATCCAACGCATTGCACTCAGCCATGCATGACCTATGACCTATGACCTATGACCTATTACATATGTCGTATGACGTATGACAGTGGCAGTGTGCTAAAAACAGACCACGTGAGGAAGAGACGTGACAATCACCAGTGGCTGTCACCATTGTTGTGAGTTTTCGACTCTGAAATATTTATGTGACCATAACTTAGGGGACCAAACCCGTAGACATCGTTCTTTGCGTCATATTGATTTGAAAGTTAGCCACGATTAAGTACTCCCCGGGCCCAGACAACGCCCCCCAAACCACGCCCCTAGTTCTGGAACTAAGCACGAAAAAAAACACATCATTTGTTTTGACTCGAAGTAGTGGGTTAAGAAGCTGATTGCATAATAAGAAATAAAATAGATTAAAACAGTCGTAAAGAGAGGCTGACCAAGCACGTTCATTTTAAATGTACTTCTTTTACGAGATCATGTGCTCAAAATATTTGAAGTAGAAGTCAGAGAGGACCGACTTGTTACAACAGATTGTAATCTAGCATTTCATGACAGAGTTACACAAGAGATGTAGCGGATCTTCCTTACACTATAAAGTTGTCTCGACCGTGTAGATGCCAAATAAATAATTTGCCATGTAAAAGAAAGGACATAGAATTGTGATGACAAAATGTCGCGAAGTAAATGGTCGATGGCAGTTTCGCCAACGGTCATTTCGCCAACGGTCATTTCGCCGACGGTCATTTCGCCAACGGTCATTTCGCCAACGGTCATTTCGCCAACGGTCATTTCGCCAACGGTCATTTCGCCAACGGTCATTTCGCCGACAATGGAACACCGCTAAAACGTGATAATTGGTTGAAGAAAAATCGGACCACGTTTTATTTCACTATTGTTTGGGAGACTTTTGACCAGGTCAAGAGGAGAGGGCCCTTGAACGGCAAAAACAAACCAAAAAAAATAAAATTCTTAAAATTTACACCCCCCCCCCCGGCCATAAATCCACCCAAGAGCAAACCTACGAACAATCTTTGAACTTTGTCGGGATCCCAATCGGGGAACGAAAGGTTCACTCAAGTTATTTGTAGGAGATACAAGTTTTTTTTGTTGTTGTTTTTTTTTTTTGTTTTTTTGCTGTTGCTATAAAGGTGTTTTTTAAAATTTTCTTACATGACACATAATTTCAATGTTAATTAAAAGGCTAAAGACGTTTTTGTTTTTCCGAATGCACCACGGACAAAGCCGGGTCTACTGGCTAGTATAGAATAATATGTTTACTACACTGTTAAATAGTATGCTGAAAGTTGAAGTGGATTAAACGATGGCAAACTGTGAAAGTAGCGCAGCTTTCTATGAGGTCAAGTAGCGCAGCTTTCTATGAGGTCAAGTAGCGCAGCTTTCTATGAGGTCAAGTAGCGCAGCTTTCTATGAGGTCAAGTAGCGCAGCTTTCTATGAGGTCAAGTAGCGCAGCTTTCTATGAGGTCAAGTAGCGCAGCTTTCTATGAGGTCAAGTAGCGCAGCTTTCTATGAGGTCAAGTAGCGCAGCTTTCTATGAGGTCAAGTAGCGCANCCCCCCCCCCCCCACCCCCCTTTCCTCGCGTATCCTATCACTGCTAAATCGTGATATCTACAACTGCGCAGCAACATGCATGGCAGGACAATAACGAGATAAAATTTGTTTTCAAGTCTTTTTTTTTCTTTTAAATGGTCAAGATGAAAATGTGAATCCTTCAAATCCACGCGAGATTTGACATCTGCTGTTTCCCACAAAATAAAATAAAGACTGCAGGGTAAAGGAGCGTACCATCTTGATATTGTGCCCATGTCTTACATCTTGGAGTTTTACGTGCACCGATCTTAACCAAGATGTCAACTCTTACAGCCTTGTGCTTTGGAGTTCTACTTTCAGCCTTGGGTATTTTATTAAATTTTTATGCTCAATATTTGTAATACATTGCTCGTTAGCCAACCATGAAAGTTTTGTAATGATCATTGTACTACAATGGCCATAAATCATTTTGCTTGGGAAAATCGGCTGTAATCTATTACAATAAACTTTTTCTATGCATTAATTCATCCAAGAATTCAAATCAAGCAATACAAATGATTATATTTTGGCCGTTGGATTCACTGAGTTCAATAGTTTCCTATCTGCTGTCATTATCCTAAAGCAGGAATTGACGAGGGGAAGACCTCTATAGGATTCTGGTCATCTCAAGTGGAAGGACCATTAACGTGTGCTTCTTCTATAAAATTGTGCTGCAACACAAAAAAAAAACAGTTAATGACCTGTGCTCTTGAAATTATAAAATGTATGTTGGTCTCCTGTAGACTTGCTTCACTTTGCTCGAAGTTTTAAAGATTACATTTCGTAAGAATTTTTGTATCACTAAAATCGAGAGTGAGTTAATAAAAAAAAAAAAAAAAAAATTCCACTAGTTCAGTTAATTTAAAAAAATACTGCGTTGAAATATTTTCAGTTTTCTCTCATATTATAAAATTTACTTTGGTCTCCTTTAGACTTGCTTCACTTTGCTCGAACTTTTAAAGATTACATTTCGTAAAAATATTTGTAACACTAAAATCGAGAGTGAGTTAATAAAAAAAAAAAAAAAAAAATTCCACTAGTTCAGTTAATTTAAAAAAATACTGCGTTGAAATATTTTCAGTTTTCTCTCATACGATTAATGACTGCCCAGCCAGTGTACCGAGGGACACCTACCTCCAGGTGTTCCAAGACTCTTGTTTCCAGTTCGTCATCAACCGTGAACGCAAGCATTCCGTGGCCAAGGTGGACTGCGAACACCACGGTGGAACACTGGCCATAGTCAGCACGCCAGCGATTCAGGGCTTCATTTATCACCAGCTGTCCAGCACGTACAAGGACGTCAGAGACAAGCTTTGGATCGGACTCAACGACATCGACAACGAAAATATTTACAAATGGGAGGATGGGTCTGCCTTGAACTACACAAACTGGGACAGCGGGGATGGCCCCAACGCTGACTCCCACCACCATGCGCACAACCACAACGATGATGACTGCACGGTCATAGACATGGAGAGTGGGGGGAGGTGGGCGGAGTTCCCCTGCGAAGAAACCCCTTTTTTCCTCTTCTTCACCGAGGATGAAGAGCACTCCTACATCTGTCAGTACAAACTGTCTCCCACCGCGACGGCGATGCCATTAACATCACCACCACCAACATCGGCTTCCACTGAGGCACAAACCGACTCGACAATACGACCCATGACAGAAACGGGCGCCAAAGAATTGTCCGTAGAAACAGACACCACCGTTACCTCCATAACAAACCCTTGCCCCCCTTTTACGTGTGATTTAGACTGTGGCTTGGACGGTTTCCGGAAGAATGCCACTTCCCGTTGTCACATGTGTGAATGCAATTTGTGAGACCGGACTGAATTCATGTTAAGACTTTAAAAATTTATACTCAATATATTTTTCGTACCAATCAAAGTTCAAACTCTTTTTTGTGTGTTTTGTTGCTTTATTACAATGGTTGCTTTTTATTTTTTTCATAAGGCTTAATGCAGTGAAGGATGAGACCACAAAGTTAAACCAAAAACAAGTCATTCAAATAGACAGGAAAAAGTAATAAGATCAAACTCTAGTGTCCAACTCGATGACTGTTAAGGAAAACAGCCAAAATATTAACATCCCTCAAAAAGTTTTACACGCTATTTGGACATTGGACTTGAGCAGAATGCACCACTTCTTTGACAGTTAACTAGTAACTATAAGTTTTGTTTCTACTTTAAAGACGTGTTAGTTGTTCTACTTGTTGTTAGTTCTACTTGTTGTTACTTCTACTTGTTGTTAGTTCTACTTATTGTTAGTTCTACTTGTTGTTAGTTCTACTTGTTGTTAGTTCTACTTGTTGTTAGTTCTATTTGTTGTTAGTTCTACTTGTTGTTAGTTATACTTGTTGTTAGTTCTACTTGTGGTTAGTTCTACTTGTTGTTAGTTCTACTTGTTGTTAGTTCTACTTGTTGTTAGTTATACTTGTTTTTAGTTTTGTGCTTAGTTCTACTTGCAGTTAGTTCTACTTGTTGTTAGTCCTACTTGTCGCTAGTTCTACTTGTTGTTAGTTCTACTTGTTGTTAGTTCTACTTGCAGTTAGTTCTACTTGTTGTTAGTCCTACTTGTTGTTAGTTCTACTTGTTGTTAGTTCTAATTGTGCTTAGTTCTACTTGCAGTTAGTGCTACTTGTTGTTACTCCTATTTGTCGCTAGTTCTACTTGTTGTTAGTTCTACTTGTTATTAGTTCTACTTGTTGTTAGTTCTACTTGTTGTTAGTCCTACTTGTTGTTAGTTCTACTTGTTTTTAGATCTACTTGTTGTTAGTTCTATTTGAAGTTAGTTCTACTGGCAGTTAGTTCTACTTGCAGTTAGTTCTAGTTGTAGTTAGTGCTACTTGTTGTTAGTCCTACTTGTCACTTGTTCTACTTGTTGTTAGTTCTACTTGTTGCTAGTTCTACTTGTTGTTAGTTCTACATGTTGTTAGTTCCACTTGTGGTTAGTTCTACTTGCAGTTAGTTCTACTTGTTTTTAGTAATACTTGTTAATAGTTCTACTTGTTGTTAGTTCTAATTGTAGTTAGTTCTACTTATTGTTAGTTCTACTTGTTGTTAGTTCTACTTGTAGTTAGATCTACTTGTTGTTAGATCTACGTGTGGTTAGATCTACTTGTCGTTAGTTCTACTTGTAGTTAGATATACTTGTTGTTAGTTCTACTTGTTGTTAGAACTACTTGTTGTTAATTCTACTTGTTGTTAGTTCTACTTGTTGTTAGTTCTACTTGTTGTTAGTCCTACTTGTTGTTAGTTCTACTTGTTTTAGATCTATTTGTTGTTAGTTTTACTTGCAGTTAGTTCTACTTATGGTTACTTTTACTTGTTGTTAGTTCTACTTGTTGTTAGTTCTACTGGCAGTTAGTTCTACTTGTAGTTAGTTCTACTTGCAGTTAGTTCTACTTGTTGTTAGTCCTACTTGTTTTTAGATCTATTTGTTTTTAGTTCTACTTGCAGTTAGTTCTACTTGTGGTTAGTTTTACTTGTTGTTAGTTCTACTTGTTGTTAGTTCTACTGGAAGTTAGTTCTATTTGTTGTTAGTCATACATGTTGTTAGTTCTACCTACAGTTAGTTCTTTTTGTAGTTAGTTCTACTTGTTGTTAGTTCTACTTGTTGTAAGTTCTACTTGCTGTTAGTTCTTCTGGCAGTTAGTTCTATTTGCAGTTAGTTCTACTTGCATTTAGTTCTACTTGCAGTTAGTTCTACTTGTTGTTAGTCATACTTGTTAATAGTTCTACTTGTTGTTAGTTCTACTTGTAGTTAGTTCTACTTGTTGTTAGTTCTCCTTTTTGTAAGTTCTACTTGTTGTTACTTCTACTTATTGTTAATTCTACTTGTTTTAGATTTATTTGTTGTTAGTTCTACTTGCAGTTAGTTCTACTTGTGGTTACATTTTACTTGTTGTGAGTTCTACTTGTTGTTAGTTCTACTGGCAGTTAGTTCTACTTGTAGTTAGTTCTACTTGCAGTTAGTTCTACTTACAGTTAGTTCTACTTGTGGTTAGTTTTACTTGTAGTTAGTTATCCTTTTTGTTAGTTCTACTTGTGTTTAGTTCTACTTGTTTTTAGTTCTACTTGTTGTTAGTTCTACTTGTTGTTAGTTATAATTGTTTTTAGTTTTGTGCTTAGTTCTACTTGCAGTTAGTTCTACTTGTTGTTAGTCCTACTTGTCGCTAGTTCTACTTGTTGTTAGTTCTACTTGTTGTTAGTTCTACTTGTTGTTAGCTCTACTTGTTGTTAGTAGTACTTGTTGTTAGTTCTACTTTTTGTTAGTTCTAATTGTGCTTAGTTCTACTCGCAGTTAGTGCTACTTGTTGTTACTCCTATTTGTCGCTAGTTCTACTTGTTGTTAGTTCTACTTGTTGTTAGTTCTACTTGTTGTTAGTTCTACTTGTTGTTAGTCCTACTTGTTGTTAGTTCTACTTGTTTTTATATCTACTTGTTGTTAGTTCTATTTGAAGTTATATCTACTGGCAGTTAGTTCTACTTGCAGTTAGTTCTACTTGTAGTTAGTGCTACTTGTTAGTCCTACTTGTCACTTGTTCTACTTGTTGTTAGTTATACTTGTTGTTAGTTCTACTTGTTGTTAGTTCTACTTGTTGCTAGTTCTACTTGTTGTTAGTTCTACATGTTGTTAGTTCTACTTGTGGTTAGTTCTACTTGCAGTTAGTTCTACTTGTTTTAGTCATACTTGTTAATAGTTCTACTTGTTGTTAGTTCTACTTGTAGTTAGTTCTACTTGTTGTTAGTTCTACTTGTTGTAACTTCTACTTGTTGTTAGTTCTACTTATTGTTAGTTCTACTTGTTGTTAGTTCTACTTGTAGTTAGATCTAATTGTTGTTAGTTCTACGTGTGGTTAGATCTACTTGTCGTTAGTTCTACTTGTAGTTAGATATACTTGTTGTTAGTTCTACTTGTTGTTAGGTCTACTTGTTGTTAATTCTACTTGTTGTTAGTTCTACTTGTTGTTAGTTCTACTTGTTGTTAGTCCTACTTGTTGTTAGTTCTACTTGTTTTAGATCTATTTGTTGTTAGTTCTACTTGCAGTTAGTTCTACTTGTGGTTACTTTTACTTGTTGTTAGTTCTACTTGTTGTTAGTTCTACTGGCAGTTAGTTCTACTTGTAGTTAGTTCTTCTTGCAGTTAGTTCTACTTGTTGTTAGTCCTACTTTTTTTAGATCTATTTGTTGTTAGTTCTACTTGCAGTTATTTCTACTTGTGGTTAGTTTTACTTGTTGTTAGTTCTACTTGTTGTTAGTTCTACTGGAAGTTAGTTCTATTTGTTGTTAGTCATACATGTTGTTAGTTCTACCTACAGTTACTTCTTTTTGTAGTTAGTTCTACTTGTTGCTAGTTCTACTTGTTGTAACTTCTACTTGCTGTTAGTTCTTCAGGCAGTTAGTTCTATTTGCAGTTAGTTCTTCAGGCAGTTAGTTCTATTTGCAGTTAGTTATACTTGCATTTAGTTATACTTGCAGTTAGTTCTACTGGCAGTTAGTTCTATTTGTTATTAATTCTACTTGCAGTTAGTTCTACTTGCAGTTAGTTCTACTTGCAGTTAGTTCTACTTGCAGTTAGTTCTACCTTCAGTTAGTTCTACCTACAGTTAGTTCTACTGGAAGTTAGATCTACTTGCTGTTAGTTCTACTTGCAGCTAGTTCTACTTGCAGTTAGTTCTACTTGCAGTTAGTTCTACTTACAGATAGTTCTACTTGCAGTTAGTTCTAGTTGCTGTTAGTTCTACTTGCAGTTAGTTCTACTTGCAGTTAGTTTTACTGGCAGTTCTACTTGTGGTTAGTTCACGGGGCAGTAAGTTCTACTGGCAGTTAGTTCTACTCGTAGTTAGTTCTACTTGTTGTTAGTTCTACTTGTTGTAAGTTCTATTTGCTGTTAGTTCTTCTGGCAGTTAGTTCTATTTGCAGTTAGTTCTACTTGCATTTAGTTATACTTGCAGTTAGTTCTACTGGCAGTTAGTTCTATTTGTTATTAGTTCTACTTGCAGTTTGTTCTACTTACAGTTAGTTCTACTTGCAGTTAGTTCTACCGACAGTTAGTTCTACCTACCGTTTGTTCTACTGGCAGTTTGTTCTACTTGCTGTTAGTTCTACTTGCAGCTAGTTCTACTTGCAGTTAGTTCTACTTGCTGTTAGTTCTACTTGCAGTTAGTTCTACTTGCAGTTAGTTCTACTTGAAGTTAGTTCTACTTGCAGTTCGTTTTACTTGTTGTTAGTCATTTATGTTGTTAGTTCTACCTACAGTTACTTCTACTTGTAGTTAGTTCTACTTGTTGTCAGTTCTACTTGTTGTAAGTTCTACTTGCTGTTAGTTCTTCGGGCAGTTAGTTCTATTTGCAGTTAGTTCTACTTGCAGTTAGTTCTACTTGCTTTTAGTTCTACTGGCAGTTAGTTTTACTTGCATTTAGTTATACTTGCAGTTAGTTCTACTGGCAGTTAGTTCTACTTGTTAGTTCTACTTGCAGTTAGTTCTACTTACATTTAATTCTACTTGCAGTTAGTTCTATTTGCAGTTAGTTCTACCTACAGTTAGTTCTACCTACAGTTAGTTCTACTGGCCGTTAGTACTTGCTGTTAGTTCTACTTGCAGCTAGTTCTACTTGCAGTTAGTTCTACTTGCAGTTAGTTCTACTTGCAGTTAGTTCTACTTGCAGTTAGTTCTACTTGCAGTTAGTTCTACTTGCTGTTACTTCTACTTGCAGTTAGTTCTACTTGCAGTTAGTTTTTCTGGCAGTTCTACTTGTGGTTAGTTCACGGGGCAGTTAGTTCTACTGGCAGTTAGTTCTACTTGCTGTTAGTTCTACTTGCAGTTAATTATACTTGCAGTTAGTTCTACTTGCTGTTAGTTCTACTTGCTGTTAGTTCTACTTGCAGTTATTTTTACTTGCAATTCTACTTGTGGTTAGTTCACGGGGCAGTTCGTTCTACTGGCAGTTAGTTCTACTTGCTGTTAGTTCTATTTGAATTTAGTTCTACTTGCAGTTAGTTCTTCTTGCTGTTAGTTCTACTTGCTGTTAGTTCTACTTGCAGTTAGTTCTACTTGCAGTTAGTTCTACTTGTAGTTAGTTCTACTTGCAGTTAGTTATAATGGCAGTGCTACTTGTGGTTAGTTCACGGGGCAGTTAGTTCTACTGGCAGTTAGTTCTACTTACATTTAATTCTACTTGCAGTTAGTTCTACTTGCTGTTAGTTCTACTTGCAGTTATTTCTACTTGCAGTTAGTTCTACTTGCTGTTAGTTCTACTTGCTGTTAGTTCTACTTGCAGTTAGTTTTACTTGCAGTTAGTTCTACTTGCAGTTAGTTCTACTTGCAGTTAGTTCTACTTGCAGTTAGTTCTACTTGCTGTTAGTTCTACTTGCTGTTAGTTCTACTTGCAGTTAGTTCTACTTGCAGTTAGTTCTACTTGCTGTTAGTTCTACTTGCTGTTAGTTCTACTTGCTGTTAGTTCTACTTGCTGTTAGTTCTACTTGCAGTTAGTTCTACTTGCTGTTAATTCTACTTGCAGTTAGTTTTACTTGCAGTTAGTTTTACTGGCAGTGCTACTTGTGGTTAGTTCAAGGGGCAGTTAGTTCTACTGGCAGTTAGTTCTACTTGCAGTTAGTTTTACTGGCAGTGCTACTTGTGGTTAGTTCAAGGGGCAGTTAGTTCTACTGGCAGTTAGTTCTACTTGCTGTTAGTTCTACTTGCAGTTAGTTCTACTTGCAGTTAGTTCTACTTGCAGTTAGTTTTACTGGCAGTGCTACTTGTGGTTAGTTCAAGGGGCAGTTAGTTCTACTGGCAGTTAGTTCTACTTGCAGTTAGTTTTACTGGCAGTGCTACTTGTGGTTAGTTCACGGGGCAGTTAGCTCTACTGGCAGTTAGTTCTACTTGCTGTTAGTTTTACTGGCAGTGCTACTTGTGGTTAGTTCACAGGGGCAGTTAGTTCAATATGCATTAAGTTATGATTTTGTTTAGTTTCATTGGCAGGTAGTCTGTATGAAGGGATGAAGTGTGTTCATTTTGGAATGTGTTCCGTTTAAAGAGAGTTATTTCTGAAAGTCAGATTTGTTAGAACTTGAGCTTAGTCGTTTGAGAACTTAAAAAAAAAAATTTTTTTAAAAAGAAAGAAATATGGGGAAATAAAATAAATTGAAATTATTTTGTTCTCCTCCGTGCCCCTCG
Organism: Lymnaea stagnalis; assembly: GCA_964033795.1. Taxonomy (NCBI): domain Eukaryota; kingdom Metazoa; phylum Mollusca; class Gastropoda; family Lymnaeidae; genus Lymnaea; species Lymnaea stagnalis. The sequence goes on along the minus strand of CAXITT010000012.1, from coordinate 1,227,534 downwards.
GCCCCAAATCCTCCAAAACTGTATTGTGACCTAACTTATCTCGGACTGTCCAGAAATCAGTTTGATGCTTTGAAATGCGTTACATTTGTGTCGCTAATTGACAATACTTGAATATGTTCACAAGACTCGGATACCAAACGTTGATTTTTACATTAGTATTTCATTGTTGAACTGATATCAAACATTGAAAGTGAGAAACTCTGGCTAGAATTTCTGTCACGTGATGCTGGTGCGTGCGCAGGTTAAAGCAGATCTCGTTAGGTCTCACGGGACTTCTGGCAACTGTTGTTTCCCTATGCAAGAAAAAAAACACAGCAATGAAATACATTTTTTAAAATAAAATCCTTTAGCAAACAGAACACGAGAGTTCTTATCTTAAGTGTGTGCCATCCAAATTACGCGTGGAACGTAAACTTCCAGAATGGATCAACTTACAGCATTGTTAACCTGTGTGCTACTAACACATTTAGGTATTTGAACGAATTCTATACTTACTTTTTAAAAAGTTTATAGCCACAAACGTTCTCATATACTGTATGGTCGAAATTTACTAAACATAGAGGCACTTAATATAACGAGACATAAAGAATTTTACTTTTGTGCTGATCAATACTTAGGATATAATTGATTTTCAGGTGACCCGGCCCCCAAAAACTACGCCTTAGTTCTGCAACTTAGCACAAAAACAAATCATTTATTTTGACTCGAATTAGTGGGTTGATAAGCTGATTGTATGATAAGAAATAAAATAGATTAATAAAACAGTCGTAAAGAGAGGCTCACCAGACACTTTCATTTAAATGTACTTCTTTTACGAGATCATGTGCTCAAAATATTTGAAGGGAAGTCAGCGAAGAACGACTTGTAACAACAGATTGTCATCTAGCATTTTAGACAGAGTTACGTAAGAAATGTAGCGTCACTTGGAAAGATTCTAAAATTGTCTAAAAAAGGAAAAGAAAATATGCATCATTAATTTTTATGATATGTTTGTAAACGTATCTCCAGTGACTGGCCAAACCTTCATCGACTGCCCTGACAGTGTACCCAAGGACCACTTCCTCCTGGTGCACGGTGACTCTTGTTTCCAGTTCCTTCTCAGCCGTCTTCGCACGCACTCCGTCGCCAGGTCTGACTGTGAAAGCCGCGGCGGGACCCTGGCCATGGTTAAGTCTGCAGACATTCAATCATTCCTCTATCGGGAGCTTAACACCACGTTCAGATCTTTCACTGGCAAATTCTGGATCGGCCTAAATGACATCGACAAGGAAGATGTGTTTAAGTGGGAGGATGGTTCGGCCTTGAACTTCACAAACTGGAACACCGGACAAGGTCCAAACTCGGGCTCATGGAGCCACTTGGTGAGCCACAATGAGAACGACTGTGTGGTACTGAATATGGAGTACGGCGGTAAGTGGTCGGAATATCCTTGCGAGTCCTCGATGCTTTTGTCAAACCCACAAGTTGCAGAACATCCGTTCATTTGTCAATACAAGCTACCGCCACGCGTTATGTCAACGGTGCCCACATCGCCCACCACAGAGGCCCTGCTGACCGACACATCGGTGGATACAGGACCAGGATCCACGGATTTATCAGAAGGACTTAAGACTACGGTGTCGTCTTTATCACCAGCACCGGAAATCACGAAGTCTTCTACATAAGCATCACGAGATGACACGATGCCTCCTGTTTCAAAACTTTGCCCTCTGTTTCCAAACCTTTCCACGTGTTTCCAAAAATTTCCCTCTGTTTCCAAACCTTTTATCCTATTTGCAAACTTTGCGTCCTCTTTCCAAATCATGCCACATGTTTCCAAAACTTTTCACCTGTTTCCAAACCTTTCTCTCTGTTTCCAAACCTTTCTCTCTGTTTCCAAACATTGCCTCTTGTTTGCAAACCTTTAAACAATTAGCTTGAACTTTGTGGCGAATGCGATAAGGTTATAATAAAATACTACCAGCTACTGTACTGTGTTTGAATGGATTTACATTTGACAATTAAACGATAGGATTCTTTTACTAATTAATTGAACTTAGTTTCTTTTATGAGTTGATTTTTGTTGTTGTTTATTTATATACACTAAAGAAAATTTGCAGGGGAAAAATTAAGAAACGCGAGACGGGAGGGCATACAATTATAAAAAAAGATTACAAGAAACAAATATTCTATACCAGTGATCCCCAAATGGCGGTCCATTGACCTTCACCGGTCCGCATGCCTAACGCTGCCAGTCCCCATAACATAAATATTTATTGTCAAATAGAAATAAAAGTATACAAATAAATTATGCACCGGTCCCTTGTAAAATTTCGAAACTTGTTCGCCGGTCCGCCAAACGTAAAAGTTTGGGAACCACTGTTCTATACTACTGATTCCCCCCCCCCCCCAACTCACCAGAAAACAAGACCCCATTTTGAGACCACGTTAACACACACTACAACACTAAAACCCCTGTGTTCATTGCTCGATACATTTCAATATTCAGAATTAAAGCGTTTTTATTGTTGTTTTTTTTAAATCGCGCTCAATTCTGTGGCAACAGTAGATCTTTGCTTTGGCATTATGGTGTTGTTGTGTTTTTGAAACATTTATTTAAAGCGTAAAATGGTTAGATTGGAACTAATATCCGTGTTTTTATTTATGAAATATAATCTTTAAAGAAGATTTTCTAGTTTACTAGTGCAAAAAAAAAAAAAAGACACCCTTTGTTTGGTTATTAATTTCACGAACGTATTATCTCATTGTATCACAAGGCATCATATCACTGTTCACATGGCATCACCTCACCGTATCATATGGCATAACATCACCGTATCACAGGACATCATCGCACTATTTCACAGGGCATCGTCTCACTTTATCACAGGGCATCATATCACCGTATCCTATGGCATCACATCACAGTATATCAAAGGGCATCAGCTCACTGTATCAAACTGCATCACCTCCCTGTATCACACTGCATCACCTCACTGTATCATGCTACATAATCTCAGACTATCTCAGGGCATCATCTCACTGTATCACCTCTTTCCTGTCGATAAGTCAGTGAAATTTTCTAAAAAATGTTGCCTGATCCCCATACATGTTCTTACATAAAAGATTTTACATAAAAAGATGGAGTCCCGTAAGGCGTATACCATGAATCAATCCGACAACTCCTGCATCCCCACCCAACCCTGGTCGTCTTGACATAGTCTTGCCACTGGACATGGTGGGCCCCGGACGAGAGAGTGAGATTGACGCTGCGCAACTCTTCCCCACTTTCAACAAAAGTCACCCATCGCAAGTCATCAGTCATCCAACACCAGACGACTCGATGGTCCCAGTCGATCTTCGACGGACGAACAACATCCATCAGGGTGATCCAAACTCCAAAGCCATTCTTACGAAAAATTCTACTTCAGAATTGGAAATCTGCATCGTACTATATTTTTAATTCCCTCTAAAATTGTAGCAAAGCACGGGTAGTCAGCTATCTAGTAATTATTTAAGGGGATAAGAGTCACATCAAAAGAGTTGGAAAACCTAGATTTAAAGGAATGTTTAAGTTGAGAAAATGACGGATGTTACAGTTGTTTTGATATTTAATTTTTTTTTTTAAACACAACTTCTAATTTTTTTAAAATTTGTTCCAAATTTATCGACATGTTAAATTAATAATGACTTTAATCTATTAGATTTAGGTTTATCCACCTAGTTATGTTTTTAAAAATAGGTGGGATTTTTTGCCTACCAGCAAAAGGGATTACTAATCATTCGATATTATTGGTAAAATAAATTTAGTTATTAATTTCCTTCCTTTTTAAAATTAAAGAATACTTTCCCTTTATTCAACAACATAAATTTATTAATATAGCAAACTATGGAAGACAGTTACAACACAACTTTTTCCACACGAAGGATCTCTGTGAGATTTTTTGTAAAAGCAACTTTTTACACCGTCTATTTTTTATCAGTGTTTTTCATTAATGACGCCGCAACCTTCACATTGAGTGTATTTTAAACAAACCCATAAAACAAAGTTTTCAGTGTAAAGAGTTTATCTGCATTGTTGTTCGACTTAGCGATGGACACAGTTCTTAAGAAATCATCGCATCATACTTCCTTCATCCCTTTGAAAAACAAAGAAAAAAAATGAGTTTTGGAAGTTGAGGGCGGGGGACGGGCGGGGGGGGGGGGGGGGGGGGGGGGGGGGGGGGGGGGGGGGTAGGGCTGAACAAAACAATTAAGGCATAAGAATCCCAATTAGTGCCCCCCCCCTTTTTCCATGACAGCTCGAAACATCACATTGGTTTTCAAGCCCATGAACTATATTAATATTCCAATATTTATTTATTTAGGCATTTTTATATAGCGCATACCTTAAAGCTCTAAGCACTTTACAATTATTAAAAACATGTAAACTAAGTAAAATAAAAATGAGACACTAGGATAGTAACTACTATACTATAGAAACAATGAAAATGGCTACAAAACGAGGACATTTTGGCACGATTTGGCCTATACTACAGGATCAACCCGGGACAGAAGATGAGGCAGGGCAAGGAGGGTGCATCACAGGTCATAGGCGGACCTAAACAGATGGGATTTAAGGGACTTTTTAAAAATGGACGAGGTTTCACAGTGACGTATATGGAAGGGGAGCTGGTTCCAGAACGTGGGCCCATGGAAGTAGAAGGAGCGTTCACCGATGGTCTTAGTTTTGGTTCTTGGGATTGAGAGGGTTCTATTCCAATGCCCCACCCGCTTTTACACCGCAGATTTATTACACCAACTATTTGAAAAAAAAAAAATAATAATAAGAAAATAATTATTAAAAAAAAACCTTACGCACCAAACGCATTTGTGCTATTTTTACGGATCTCATACAGCGCAGTTATCGGGAGTTTGATTCCATGAAAATCATTGTCATCATATATCCTTCTTCTTCTTCTATATATTAAGGGCCCCACGATCAATTTATTGATCATTTTGACTCCTATGCATGTAGAGGGGATTTGCAATGTTTCTATGCCCGGTGTTGATGAGGACATTTCACTGATTTCCAGTGCCACTTTGTGAGGGAATCATGCACTGGGGGTTTGAAGGCTTGAGGCAATAGACGCAAATGAGTTTAGTGCTGTCGCCTCAACTGTTCCCTTTGAAAGCTTGTTCCAGTCCCTGATTGTCTTGGGCAGGAATGAGCGGCTCCTATACTGCCTTCTTGCTGGTATGAGCCTGAATTGCCTGTCATGGCCTCGTCGCTGTCTATGGGGGAGAGGGACGAGTTTCTGTTTAATTATGGAACAGTGGACCAGCCCATTATTTATCTTGTACATCATGGAGAGCCTGGATTGTCGTCGTCGTTTCTCTAATGGTGACCAGCCTAGTGTTTCTAGCATGCCGCCAACACTAGAGGTATTCCTAAAGCGGTTCTGGACAAAGCATGCTGCCCTTCACTGGACCTCCTCCAACCTGTCAATGCTCTTCTGGGTAAATGTGTCCCAGACTGAAGATGCACAATCTAAAACCGGACGGACAAAGGCTATTTATAGGCTCTTTCTTTCACACAGGACTTGCCAATCCTTAATCTTCCTTTGAAAAAAAAACCCCAAAACAGATCATTTTTTTTTTTGGGGGGGGTTAGGGTTAGAGGGTTGGGCTTAAAATTGATAGAATGTCTGCCATCGATAAAAAGTATAATCAGTGGTGTATAGGGGGGGGGGCGGCGGACTGCACCAGGTAGCACCATCTCAGGGGGTGACATCAAATTGAACAATTTCATATATACAGAGCACATTATTGATCGGTCTAACCGAATTTCATAAAACCGATCACGTGCACATTTTCCTCACATATAACAAATCCTAATGTTTGCTTGATACAGTTCATATTGATGCTTAATTAATCAGGTAGACCTATAATCAGGCAAGAAAAACGCAACGTGTCGACCTCCATTCAACGCCGATTAAACTGTTCGGTAACTTTCCATAAGTGAAACTCTTTTCCCGAAAATCGTTCATGCATTACATTGTTCGTTACTCTTGAAAGAATATTCTCCTTCTTTGCTGCATCCGCTCATTGATGAGCTGTTTAAATTTAATACACTGGAATGTCGGCGAAAAAGGCTGTCTACACCACGCTGGCGGGCTCATCATGCTGCTGTTAAAACAGTGAAGGATAAGTGTGATGAACGTGTGGCGGCGACGGAACCTCGATGTGATGCTCTTGAAAATTTGGACAACGAGGTACAGCACAAGGTCATTTTTCACTGCTGTCTTTGATTTCACGTTTATCTGCCACCTTTACCTTTGGGCTGATCTACCTTAGGAAGTTAATCTTACATTCCAGTATCTAAAGGCTTTACTCTTGACAGATTTGGGACCAACCTAGAAGGCCTTAAGATTTTTTCAGCACGAAAAGCGCTGTCACTTGTGGAACATGCTAATTGAAAAGGCCATTTTTAAATCAGACCAATGTTGAATTTTGGTAGAACGAAGATAAAAGGTTTAAGCAGAGAATTGCAGGAGAACAATTAATAGATGCTGGACTCTGTGAATAGAAAACAGTAGGGAGATGCTGGAGTGTATAAATCGCTTTCATTCTGAATTCGACATCAGATAATCAGCGATCAAGGAAGTAGTTTGGGGTTGCTCGACCCAAGAGTCTACTATTAGCAAGTGAAGAAGAGTTATTGGTGTCAGTTCGAAAATTAAACTCTTTTATAATGAGATATCAGAAGATGAACTTTTAAAAGAAACACCAAGGCTTAGAACACACCTAAAAGCAGCTGATATTGAAATTAACAAAAATGTTATGGACTGGCCAGTATTTGATGATTTGAAATTCATAGCTGAATGGGACTTCCTAGAATCTCTTCCACTATTCTCGCTAAGCCTTCGACTGTTCCTTATAATCTGTGTGTCTGTGGCTTCATATGAGGGGAGCTTTTCAAAACTAATCATTAAGAACTATTTAATGTCCACCATGGAACAGTCAAGGCTTTCTGATCTTGCTCTAATATAATTAAAATTGATATTGATTTTGATCAAGTGATCGACTTATTTGCAGCTTTGAAGACCAGGAAAATTTTAAATAAATTGAATATAATGTAAAAATAACTATAGCTTAACGTTGTTACAGCTTTTAAATATATTTAACAAGAAGAAATCCGTAGTGGAAGTTGGGGGGTGGGGGGTATATGACACCACGAGTTTAATGCACGGATGACACCAACCCTATATAGCTATGCATCCGAGTCTATGTGCCAAGTTTGAGCTCGATAGTTTGATGGGAAGTGAGCCAATTAGCCGTCCAAAGATTTCCCAAACACACGAACCAAAGCTACGTTCTATTAAAGGATTTTTTAAAAAAAATACATAAATTGCAAAGATGTATCATACATTATGCGAAATATTGCACTTAACTTTGTTAAAATGTTTTGCTGAGGATAGTTGCTGGAGTGGGTATGACGGTGTTGGGTTATGTCGTATGTAAGTTAAGTAAGATAAATGCCTGTGACAGAGCAATCCCATGGCATCCCCTTAATGACGTGGACACTAAAATTGATTATTCATACTTATTGTTGACGGTAAGTGTGTACGCCATTTATATAGATAGAAAAGCTTAGAAATTTATTAAATAATAGCAGCATAAAAACGAGAGTAAAATTTGAAATATGTCACATTGAATTTTACACGTCAGTTAAGTTTTATATTTTTCTCTTAAAATTGCTTAATTTCATAAAACTGTGCATGAACCTAAGTGGTCAGTGCTGAGTTATTCTTACGGTCGCACCGACAGCGTATACATTAGGGTGGCCCAAAAAACTCAACTTTCACCTACAGAGCAAGACACCTTCTAACTTTTTTCCTTATAGCAAACCTTTAAATAGGGCAGAGTTTCAGCCTCTTGTGCCAACTGCAAGGTGATGCTCAACGACCATGGATTTTTCAAAATTTCATCGAAAATTGCCGAACTTTCATGCAATTTACATTTTGCATATTTACTTACTGTATCATGTTCTTTGTGTTATATTTTACTTACTTAGAGTTGGCTGTTTAACTATTATATGTCATAACTTCCTGTTTAGTGTTACTGCCACAGAGCTAAGTTGAGTTAAGGGAGTTAAGTGAGGTGAGAATTATGACTTATAATGTATAGAGTACGGAACTTGGTAAGACGAACCAATCAGAAAAAAGAATGGAAGAAGAGGACAAGGGAAGATGGAATCATGGCGGGTGTTGTAAGTCCATGCTATTAATAGATTAATTATGTGACGATGAGTACATACCGTCCAAAATTAGCACATCAGGTAAACAGCAAGACAAGATAACTCTAGTAAAGAAAACCTTTCGAGACCAATTGTTCAATCCAAGTGTAGCAAGTGCCTTTGAACGTAATAAAACATCTGATCGTGAAGCTGTTCGACTACTTATTCCTATTGCTGCAGCCCTTGGTCATGATCCAAATGTACTTCATATTTCACGTAGCACTATTCAACGAGAGCGGTCAAGTGCTAGGCATGAAATTTCTAAAGCAATGAAAGATAATTTTGAGCCAACTTGCCCATTAGTAATCCATTGGGATGGAAAGATACTTCCAGCAATATTTGGGGAAGGCTCAGTTGAAAGGTTACCAGTTTTAGTTTCAGGTGATGGGATGCACAAACTGTTAGGTGTGCCAAAGGTGAGCTCTGGAGCTGGTGAGAAGGAAGCAAATGCTGTTCACAAATTGTTGGTGGAGTGGCAGCTGGTTGAGAAGTTTCAGGCTATGTGCTTTGACACAACCTCAGTAAATACCGGCAGAATAAATGGAGTATGTGTTGGCCTTGAAAACAGGCTAGGTCGTGAACTTCATTGGTTAGCCTGTCGTCATCATGTAATGGAGACCATCTTGTCAAAGGTTTTCACCATCTGCTGTGGACTTCAAACTCCCCAGATATCCCGCTTTTCAAACGATTCAAATGCTGTTGGAGTGTCATCACCAGGCAGAATTTTTCTGAATTCCAGGTGACATCTGAAGCTTCCAGTTTATCAGATGCAACCATTGCAGTCCTGACCAAAGAGCACCTAAGGGAACAAGTCAGAGATGATTACATGGAGCTTATTGAGTTGACTCTGATTGTTTTGGGACATCCACCGAGTACAATCCACTGGAGGGCTCCAGGACCAGTACATCGTGCTCGCTGGATGGCAAAATTAATTTATGCCATGAAAATATATCTTTTCCGCAACCAAACAGATGTATTCAAGCTTAAAAAGAAAGAAGATGCCCAAGTTGAGCGCTTTGTTACGTTTGGTGCACTAATTTATACCAAGCATTGGGTAACTGCTCCCCGTGCAACTCAAGCTCCATCCAGTGATTTACAGCTGTGGACTGATCTCAGCAGTTACCAGATCAACAATCCTGACATCAGTACAGATGCAAGAAAGGTCCTAGAAAATCATCTCTGGTATCTTTCAGACGAGCTTGTTGGATTAGCCCTGTTCTCAGATCATGTGACAGCAGCTGCAAAGATGGGAATTGTGCAGGAAATGACCCGTGAGGCTGGCGAACGAAAAGTGCGTGGAGATTCATCAATTCTAATGAAACCAGATGTATGATTAGGTGACTTTGCAACTACCTGAACGGGGAACCTTTTTTGTTGTCATAACATTGACAGCGCCTTTCTTGATTTGCCACCACAAGAGTGGCCTGCAAGTGAACAGTATCGATATGGCCAGACACGATTCAAGTCATGACGTGTTGTGAACGACACTGAAGAGACAAGAGTTGCCTGCAAGTGAACATTATCGCTATGGCCAGACACGATTCTAGTCATGACGTGGTGTGAACGACACTGCAGAGCGGGCGGGGAAGCTTTTTGAAGAATACAACACACTGTTTACTAGCGACGAAGAAGAAAAACAACTCTTATTGCAAGTAGTGGAAGCAAACCGCAAGGCTGTTCCAACACAAATCACCAAAAAGTCTGCTGTTCAGGCCTTAATGTCAGAATGACAATAACATTGACTGATAATGCACGCTTTTGTGACTTGAATTTGAGTTGGTTAAATTTTCAAATTTTTTGATGGAACAGCACAATTTGACCTTTTAATTGTGACAAATGCCAATAACCATATGTTTAAGCTTAGTGGTTAATTTGCAAAAGAGTGTTGAACTGTTGATATTGAAAAGCTATTGCTGGTTGTAATTTTAAAACATTCAACATATGTGTATTGCTTCATTTTGCACGAATTTCGTAAAATTTGGATATTATATTGCTCTTGAGCACCGTCTTGTAGTTAGAACTTAAAGCTAAAACTTTACCAAAACATTACTATTAGCAGATGTAAAAACTTGAGAGAGTGTCTTGCTCTACAGCACACATTTAATTTTTTGCCATATCTCAATGAACCACCCTAGTATACATCTGATATAAGGATCATCAATGTTGTGAGTTCGTGATTCGAATCCAGCTTTAATTAACACCTGTAATCCCACCCATTGACCCCAAAGTTCTTAAAACTATGTACGTGAACTCTGACCCCCCACCCACCCCCACTATAAAAAGGTCCTATTTGTAAGTGCAAGACTTTGGACATCCAGGGTGATTTAATAGTAACGGTTGACAGGCTCATGCCATGGTCCTTGTGTTGTTTCTCACGGGATGGATCCATGGCAAGGTCTCTCAACTTGGAGTCAAGGGGTTTCACAAAGAGTTTTGTGGGAACATCGTTCGTGCTGGTCACTGGACACAGCAAAGGGATTTGTGGGAACAGGGCTGGTGCAGGTCACTGGATACCTGGGAACATGTTTGGTGCTGGTCCCTGGATACCTGGGAACATGGTTGGTGCAGGTCACTGGATACCTGGGAACATGGTTGGTGCAGGTCAGTGGATACCTGGGAACATGGCTGGTGCAGGTCAGTGGATACCTGGGAACATGGCTGGTGCAGGTCAGTGGATACCTGGGAACATGGCTGGTGAAGGTCAGTGGATACCTGGGAACATGGTTGGTGCAGGTCACTGGATACCTGGGAACATGGCTGGTGCAGGTCACTGGATACCTGGGAACATGGCTGGTGCAGGTCACTGGATACCTGGGAACATGGCTGGTGCAGGTCACTGGATACCTGGGAACATGGTTGGTGCAGGTCACTGGATACATGGGAACATGGCTGGTGCAGGTCAGTGGATACCTGGGAACATGGCTGGTGCAGGTCACTGGATACCTGGGAACATGGTTGGTGCAGGTCACTGGATACCTGGGAACATGTTGTTTTAGGTCTTAAAAATCTAAACTAAACAAAATTTTTGAAAAAAAAAAAATATCAGAAAAGTCTATTTTCTGTCTGATGAAAAATAAAATAATTCAAAATGTTTATGGATCATTGCTTCCTTTCACATTTCTTCTAAATACTTTTATATTTAGCATTTTATGAAGACAAAAAAAAAACCCTGAGATTTTAAACATACAATACAAAATATTTTGTTTAAGTTCAGCAACTTGTAAATGGGACGTTGGAAGAAATGAGCTGTATGAGTGTGAGGTAAATGAATGTATACACATTTATACCACAATTTTAAATTTGAGAAGCACTGAAGAAATATGTCTTATCAATCTATGGAATTACAAGTCCTAATCAGTAATTATTTTATACTGGTCCCATCAAGAATTGGCTGGAGTGCACGGAAGACATGTCCAAGATGTTAAGACTATCGGCAGCGTTTTTCTGTTGTGTCCTCACACACTTAGGTGAGTTAGCCGTACTATTTCCTAAAGAAACATAGCAAACAAGATGTTGAACTGTGACAACGATAACAAGAAAATAAGAAGAGTTGAATTTGGACTGACGCAAGATGATATTTACTATTTGGATTGGAACAAGATGATATTTACTATTAACAAAATTCGGACTAAAATACTTCCACAGAAGTTTGATGATTCCCCCCCCCCTTCCAACTCCCCCACATATTTACTTATACATTAAAGTTATTTGGAAACCCTTGGACCGATAACTGCCCGCGTACCGTTGAATGAACGCTCAGAGTTTCAATATGAATCAAATGACTGTTTTATGGATAAGGTTATTTCATTGTTTCAACTCCTGGGGCCAGCTCCATCCATGTTCTCGCACATCGACAAAGTGCGGGTTAGCCGAAAAGGGAGTTTACTTTCTTTACTCCATAGCCAATGAAATCGGATGGCAGATTCTGCAGCGTCACTTCCTGTTTGTTCTCAGGATATACATTTATGATTATATCTTTTTATTGATAATAAATATCATCAAATGCATTTACGTATTTGGTATTTTATATGTATTGCTATTTGACTTAAAACATGAATATACATATATATAATTTCTAAAAATTATGTCATCATCATCATATCCCTAAGTCCTTGGACCGTTGGGGCGCCACAGGTGACATGAAAACTACCCTTCTCCATTCCTCTCTGTTTTCTGCACTTCGCACAGCACCACCTAGATTTAGTCCCGTCCATTCTTTGATATTATCTTCCCAGTTTTTTCTCAAACGTTTCTAAAATGATTCCTTTAAAATGGCATATCAAAGCATCGTGACTAATGGCCATATCAATTCTTCAGCCTTTTCTCAGACGATCGATAACTGCCCGGCCAATGTGCCAAGGGACAGATTCCTTCAAGTCCACGGGGACTCCTGCTACCAGTTCGTGACCAACCGCCACATCACCCACAACGCCGCCAAATCGGACTGCGGCAGACGGGGAGGAACTCTAGCGTTGGTCAAAACTCCGGACATCCAGGCGTACCTCGTCCACGAGCTGACCCACACTTACAACTACCACACCTCCAAGTTCTGGATCGGCCTCAACGACATCGACAAAGAGAACGTCTACAAGTGGGAGGACGGGAGCCCGTTGAGCTACACTGCGTGGGCTCAGGGTGAAGGTCCGGGCGCGACCTCCGCGTATCACCAGGAGAACCATAACGAGAACGACTGCGTGACCATTGACCTGGAATATGGCGGGAAATGGCTCGAGTACCCCTGTGAAGAGACCACGTTCTTCTTCTTCTTCAGCGAAAGCGAGGAGCACTACTACATCTGCCAGTACAAGCTCTCCGCAGGTGCCACGACCGTCTTCACCACTTCGCCGCCGGTGACAGCAACGACCGCGGCTCCGGGGACAGACTCGACGGTGGTGTCCGAGACGGCTCCCTTGGCGATCACGGCTGCCCCGGAGACCACAGTGACCTCCATCTCAAACGCCTGCCCGGCATTCACGTGTGACCTGGACTGTGGGATGGATGGGTTCAAGAAGGACGCTGAGACCGGATGTTCTCAGTGCGCATGCGATGTTTAACTGATTGTCAACAAATAAATCGTTTTGGAAGTAGAATGCTTTTTCATATTTTTTCTCAATTTGCAAACAAGTTTTTAAATATTTTTGACAAACTACTTATGCGATGGATGAAAGAATACTTTTTTTTTAAAATATGACAAGAAAATGAAGTTTCATTTTATAAGGTCTATAAATCTTTGATAATCAAATAACTGTGAAGAAAACATGGTGAGAGATACAATATGATTTGAGTCAAAATTCAATTTCATAAACATCTCAATATCAGCACACTATCATCACAATATAAACACAATATTAAAACAATACAACACAATATTAACAAAATATCAACACAATAGCATTACAATATCAACATTACTTCGCCAAAAAAAAAAAAGGTTAAATGAAATGATTGCATCAAATGCTTAAGGGACTAATGCCTATCACAAATGACAATTATCTTATTGAACAATTACCTTTCGAGATTTTCCAAACCCTAAAGAATGTTACCACGTGCACTGTGATATGTCAACTGTCACAAATCAACTGCCTACCAGTTTTGTTTAAGAAACTCCCCTTTCTCCATTAAAAAGCTTTAGTACTTATGAACACAAATTGATGATAGTTTTAAACACTTCAACGAAAAAATCACTGGTCGTTTCTGGATTGTCCTATTCCAATATATGTAGTTACACTTTTGAATAGGAAGCAAGACCAGGATGGTGACTGTCATTGAAGAGGTCAGGTTGGTGGCTGTTATTGAAGAGACCAGGAGGGTGGCTGTCATTGAAGAGACCAGGAGGGTGGCTGTCATTGAAGAGACCAGGAGGGTGACTGTCATTGAAGAGACCAGGATGGTGACTGTCATTGAAGAGGTCAGGATGGTGACTGTCATTGAAGAGGTCAGGATGGTGGCTGTCATTGAAGAGACCAGGATGGTGGCTGTCATTGAAGAGACCAGGAGGGTGGCTGTCATTGAAGAGACCAGGAGGGTGACTGTCATTGAATAGACCAGGATGGTGACTCTCCTTGACTAGAGACCAGGATGGTGACTTTTATTGAAGAGACCAGGATGGTGACTCTCCTTGACTAGAGACCACGATGGTGACTGTCATTGAAGAGACCAGGATGGTGACTCTCCTTGAAGAGACTAGCATGGTGACTGTCATTGAAGAGATCAAGAATAGTGACTCTGATTGACGAAGTTATTATCATCAATCTATTACTTTCATATAATCCATTTATGGACCATGTACAAGTTAATTGAATGGAATGCCCTGTACAATTAATACCTTGACAAAATTAACGACGTCATCTTTATAAAAATACACGTTATTTCCTATGTATGGATATCCTTAGTGCAAGTAAGTTTAAGGTTTTGGTTTTTAACTCTTCACCGTGACGTCCTTTTGAGACGGGGATAACCAGCAAGTTGAAACGTTTGACCTAAGGTAACATATTTGATGCCAGCAATAGTACCTTTTACACAACTTTGATTTTATTTTCAGAATTACCCAGCCTACAGAATAAACTATTCATCTACTCTACTCACTGATATACCAATCCAACTTTGTTTTCTTACCTAATTTTTTTATGCTATAATTCAGTGGTTCTCAAAAGTTTTTTAACCACCGTCGCGTTGGTACCATCAACGCATTCCATGAGCCCCCTGTGTTACCTCTCAAAAAACATTCAGGACCGTAGTGAAATTTCTCTAATGAAGATATTACAACACAAAATGTAGTAGTGCTATTTGCAATTTAAATTTTAATTAAAATATCTGCTTTTTACTTTAATTAATTCAGTAATAATTGAGTATCTTGATCTATTAATACCACAGCAATTATAAAGAAGGATTATGATTACATATTTAGTAATACGAACTGACTTCTACATCGCTCAATTATGCCTACTGTATGCCTTATATGGGCTTAATAAATTGATGTCAGATCTTCCATGTCAGGTTTAATGTCATTGTACAACAATCCTAAATCTAAACATTCAGCCACATGGAATATATTCCCCTACAAGACAGTTTCCTTCATGGCAAATTTCACCAATGCATAACAATGGCATGAGATTGTCTTCTGCAACAGAAACTCTAAGAACAATTTCTATTAAGCTTTGGATTTAGCTTTGAATTAGTACTTCATCAAAATAACCAAATACAAGTGTAAATTTTTTAATCAGACCATCTAAAATTCCAATTAAAGAACATTCTGGCATTACTCAGACACAACTTCATGTACCATATTCAAAACGGTCAAAAGATATTTTAAGCAGTAGCGTCACTATGGTGCGTAGACCGCACCGGCTGACACCCTCACAAAAAGGGAAAAGGTTGGGGGGGGGGGGCACAAAATGGAAAATTGCAACTTTGGCAATGTTCGCTTAAGCCATTCTCAAAACGTCAGTTAATATCATGAGAAGGGTGTTTCCAGGGGCATGGCTATAGTGTTTGGGGACACGATTCATTGTTACGAAAACCTCAAATCTGAAAACCATTATTTTCATCAATAAAATACCATCAAAGGCCAACGTGGTGCCCCCTGCTAGTCTTGTGCCCGGGGACAAGTTTCCCTCATTGCACGACTTAGCTTCGCCTCTGGTTGCTGACATTGCAGGTTGACACCAGGTAGGTTAGAGTATCCCCACAGCAAGTGGCTTTCAGTATGGGTGTCGCGAGACAGAGCAAGGTGTCTCGAGATAAAGTAGGGTGTCAAGAGACAGAGCAAGGTGTCAAGAGACAAAGCAGAGTGTCAAGAGACAGAGCAGGGTGTCACGAGACAGAGCAGGGTGTCATGAGACAGAGCAGGGAGTCATGAGACAGAGTAGAGTAGTTCGAGACAAAGCAAGATGTTACGAGACAGAGCAAGGTGTTTTGTTTGACTGATATCTATGCATGTCTCTTGTATTGTTTGACTTATGTCTATTCATGTCTCTTGTATTATTTGACTTATGTCTATTCTCGAATCTTGTATTGTTTGACTTATGTCTATTCTCGAATCTTGTATTGTTTGACTTATGTCTATTCTCGAATCTTGTATTGTTTGACTTATGTCTATTCTCGAATCATGTATTGTTTGACTTATGTATATTCTCGAATCTTGTATTGTTTGACTTATGTCTATTCTCGAATCTTGTATTGTTTGAATTATGTCTATTCTCGAATCTTGTATTGTTTGACTTATGTCTATTCTCGAATCTTGAACTGTTTGACTGATGTCTGTTCATTAGCATTTTTAAGTCCGCTAATGAGGATCCAATAATATAAAATCATTTTTATAAAATTTACAAAGTTATATTAACAAAGGTTTTCTGATATAATTAACCACAGTCTCTAGAGATATTCACAGACCACTGAGGTAGTCACAGCGCCCCCCCCCCACCCCCATAATTCTACTTAGTAATTTACCCCCTTCCCGGGACATCTATTCGCCGCCCCTCCCGAGGGTGGGAACGCCCACTTTGAGAACCACTGTAATAAATTTTTAGAGTTTTGCATTTTAATTGATTTATTCCAATCGACCTCTTGCACAAAGTTCATGAACATTAAAATCCGTATCGATTCACAGGGAATTAAAAAAAAAAAAAAAAGAGGGGCAAGTGTTAAGCGTTCTCTATAATTTCTTACATGGAAAACCCATTTTAATCTGTAATAAATTTTTAGAGTTTTGCATTTTAATTGATTTATTCCAATCGACCTCTTGCAAAAAGTTCATGAACATTAAAATCCGTATCGATTCACAGGGAATTAAAAAAAAAAAAAAAAAGAGGGGCAAGTGTTAAGCGTTCTCTATAATTTCTTACATGGAAAACCCATTTTAAGTTTAACCAACTTACCGACAACATTCGGCTCAAAATGTTTGTTTAGTTGTTTATTCAACACCAGCTCTGAGATAGGATTAATGTGTCTGTGGAGACCAACACTCACCATACCAGTAGAATGTCTGTCGATACCCACACTCACATACCTGTAGAATGTCTGTCGATACCCACACTCACATAACAGTAGAATGTCTGTCGATACCCACACTCACAAACCAGTAGAATGTCTGTCGATACCCACACTCACATACCAGTAGAATGTCTGTCGATACCCACACTCACATACCAGTAGAATGTCTGTCGATACCCACACTCACATAACAGTAGAATGTCTGTCGAAAACCGCACTCACATACCAGTAGATTGTCTGTCGATACCCACACTCACATACCAGTAGAATATCTGTCGATACCCACACTCACATACTAGTAGAATGTCTGTCGATACCCACACTCACATACCAGTAGATTGTCTGTCGATACCCACACTCACATACCAGTAGAATATCTGTCGATACCCACACTCACATACTAGTAGAATGTCTGTCGATACCCTGGCCCTTGGAGAATGAATGGACACTTCCTGGGCCTTGGAGAACTAATGGACACTTCCTGGGCCTTGGAGAACTAATGGACACTTCCTGGGCCTTGGAGAACTAATGGACACTTCCTGGGCCTTGGAGAACTAATGGACACTTCCTGGGCCTTGGAGAACTAATGGACACTTCCTGGGCCTTGGAGAACTAATGGACACTTCCTGGGCCTTGGAGAACTAATGGACACTTCCTGAGCCTTGGAGAACTAATGGACACTTCCTGGGCCTTGGAGAACTAATGGACACTTCCTGGGCCTTGGAGAACTAATGGACACTTCCTGGGCCTTGGAGAACTAATGGACACTTCCTGAGCCTTGGAGAACTAATGGACACTTCCTGGGCCTTGGAGAACTAATGGACACTTCCTGGGCCTTGGAGAACTAATGGACACTTCCTGAGCCTTGGAGAACTAATGGACACTTCCTGAGCCTTGGAGAACTAATGGACACTTCCTGAGCCTTGGAGATTCAATCATCTCCATTTATTGGAGATAAAATATAACCGATGCAGTTTTTAAAATGAAAAAACATTATCCATGCCAGTGAATGATTTATAAGTAGTGATTTGTATGGGCCACAAGACATCATAACGCCACTGCACTGGGCAGACGTAGGAGGCGTAGGTAGGGTTAGTGCCGCCCGGGGTGGGCGAAGAATTATGCCGCCCTCATCGACAAAAAAAAAAATTCGCTTGGCACAAAATGCCGACCCTTGATACAAAGAAAAATTTTCCACAAAAATGTGCTCCCACGGGGCGAACTGCCCCCTTCGCACCCCATTCCTACGCCTCTGCAGAAGGTTCAGTTTCTTAGGTTGACCCCACCACCGTTCTTCTGTCTCCCACATGTTACAGTCTCAGTAAGCAGAAGTCTTGTCGGTGATTTAAAAGGCGAGGTTTATCTGTCGCTGACCTGTAAGCGCAATTCAACCATCGACTGACGTGGGCAGGAGATCTTAGGCAGGATGAGGACGTTATCAGCATTTCTGCTCGGGACTGTGTTGGTCAGCATAGGTGACTGTATCATTGGCCTTTTCGTTGTTGGACATTAATAATTTGAAACAGAAAATACAGGATGCTACACTTCTCAATTCAGAAATTGTTCAAAATTTAAAAAAATATCTTTAAAACACAAAACATGTATAAAACACGCTATACAAAGATAGTTCCATACCACCATAACGTTTAGAGAATGTAATCTCTAATTTTAATGTATGGCTCGTTGATAAACAGTACACACCAAAGGACACAAATACTTTCTTCCCATACACATTTTAAAATAAGTTTGATTCTTTAATGCATATTTAAATTTACATTCTTCTTTTCAATGTAATGGATATTTCTAATACAATGTATATCAATTTGATCACAAAATAATTTATCTGATGAGCAATAATAACAGTTTTCGAGTTTGCTCATTTTATTAGTTTAGTTTAAGCTATAAATATTGTAAAATTCTTTGACATTTTACGTAATGAGGCTCATATTTTCCATAGAAACACATTTAAAAAAAAAATATTTTAAATAATTAAAATTTAGTGATTATAATTAAAGTTTTTTTTTTCCTTTTTCTATTTCCTACTAAAAATAGTAAGCATTGCCAAATCTCAAGCAGTTCCTTTGGATCTATCCAAAACCTCTTAACTCTGAACGTCTTGTATTTTGTTGGGCAGTCCTTGAGATCATACTCTTTACTGTAACCTATGTGTATTTTAGCCACTTCCCAGACATTGGACAACTGCCCGGCCGGCCTGCCAAGAGACAGGTTCCTCCAAGTCCATGGAGACTTCTGCTTCCAGTTCGTTCTCAACCGCCTCCGAACCCACACCTTGGCAAAAGCGGACTGCGAGAGTCATGGGGGCACCCTGGCCTTGGTCAAAACCCCGGACATCCAGGCGTACCTCTACAAAGAGCTCGTCATTACCTACAACCTTCACCTTTCTAAGATCTGGATCGGTCTCAACGACATCGACAATGAAAATATCTACAAGTGGGAGGATGGTACTCCGCTGAACTTCACAGCCTGGGATAGCGGCGAGGGTCCGAACTCGGGGTCATTTTATCACGCGACGCACCACAACGAGAATGATTGCGTGGTCATCGACCTGGAGTACGACTCCAAGTGGGCGGAGTTTCCCTGCGACGAGTCGTCGTCCTTCTTGTTCTTTACCGACAGGGAGGAGCACTACTACATCTGCCAGTACAAATTTTCAGCCAGTGTTGCCACTTCAACCACGCAATCGTCGCAGACGACCGCGGCACCAGAGACAGCGCCACCGGCTGCAACAACAGCCGCTGCTTAAATTCGTCCTTGATTAACTTATTGAACTGTGGTGCCTCGACTGCATTTTTGGATGCAAAATGTTCAATCAGCTGAACACCGATAGAGTTTAATGTTATTTATAAAGTTTAAGCCATGAAGTAAGCGGTGTCTATTTCAAAATTAAGAAGATAACTTTTGAAAAAATAAAAAATTACCTATTTTACACACATTTGTTTTATTTTTTATTAAATCCTGTAAAAATGTGTAATGTTCTTTTTTGTTCGGTGTGCGGGTAAACTAGCGAGGATACAACACATTAAATTACAGTAAACAAATTAAATGTAGCAACTCGCTCTACACATGATTATGACGTGTACCAACAGGCAAAACACGCATGTACTTAAAGAAGGAGTAGACAGTTTGATGCCCACGTTACCCCCATTTGAAACTCTTCGGTCTTTTATTTCAACAATGCCTGAAAGAAACAAATTAAAGGTTAACTTGTTCGGGTACAAATGTGTGTTTTTTTTAGACAATGCCCTCTGAGTGAGACGAGCATTTTAAATTTCAGGTGGGCAGTGCCAGTGGCGTAAGAAGGGGGAGTGGACGGGGGGGTTGTCCGCTTTGTGTCATTCTTTTTTGTAGAGGGTTGGCATTATCGGACAACTGGAGAATGAAGATTTTGTATCGTGAAAGGAATATAGAAAACTCTTCGCTGACCCAGGGCGGCACTACAACAGTTACGCCGCCGGGCGCTAAAATTGGCGACCAGGGCCAACTTTCTTCTCATTTTTAAACTGTCAATTCACCGGGAAGTGGAGCAGAAATCGAGAGCACTGATGCC
This sequence comes from Lymnaea stagnalis, assembly GCA_964033795.1. NCBI lineage: Eukaryota > Metazoa > Mollusca > Gastropoda > Lymnaeidae > Lymnaea > Lymnaea stagnalis. The sequence continues at coordinate 1,206,718 of CAXITT010000012.1, read as the reverse complement.
CCCTGAGCAAAATGGCGGAGGGGTTGGTGGAGACTCTCCCCAGAAGATTTCTGATTATGTACAGAGGTGCATTTTTGGCGTTTAGTTGAATTCAGTGTTTATTATTAGACAAGTTGATAGGGGGCAAAGGATTTTCAAAGCACGCATAGTGGAGAGGAAAAGGACATCTATCAGCCTGGAAATAAGTGTGATACATAAACTGAATTTACTCCGGTTATGGTACGCCCCAGGGTAATCTTTTGGCACACGCTTAGGTAGATACAACCTGGTACTTTCACAATGGTTGGGGCGACGACATGGGAAAGCAGAAATTGAGCGTGCCGAGTGAAATCGGGGCCATGGTATTGGGACGGGGCTCATTGCACCCCAGAAAACGTGTGATAAATTCTAAATGTAAGAATGCATTTTAGCACATACCTAAATTTAGTTTTGCATCTTACCACACTTAATCGGAGAGCAACAGGAGAGATGCTAGTTGAAAATGTAGGTGTCACTTAAGCTCAGAAGCCATGAATATTAAAGAGCTCAAGATTGCTTTGTGGAAACTTTTTTAAATTATCAACATTGAATGTGGAAAAAGGGGGGAGGGGGATAAAAAATATGTAGGAGTCTCAAAAAGTCAAGTGGCAGGGTGCACTGCTTGACCTGGTTGTTATCCAGAAATACTTTTATAAAAATTAAATAATAATTATTTATGTGGTTTTCAAAAATAGAGTAACCATCACAAAATGTACTGCTAACATCATTTTTACATGTTGAATGCAAAATGACCATTAAACAAATAATAAACTTACATGTAATAATTACTTTTTCTACATAATTCGGGTAAAAGAAGAGAGAAAAAATACTGTTAAGTAGAAATGTCTATATGTTTTAATGGGTTTTTAAAACTGGTAATTTTTATAAATCGCATAAGAATGACATAAATATGTTAAGAAGAGATTAAATATTTTATTGAATAGTGTTTTTAATGTCACGGATACGTCTTTGCCAACTTTCCACATAACATAATCACCACCTTGAACTGGTTATTCCATTCTGAGACATGGACATTTCCTTTATTTAAACACTATTATTTAGATGATTATTAATGAATGAAACGTGTGGGGGTTTTTTTTCCTTCGTGAAATTGACTTATTTACTGTGTTTGCGATTGTGTGTATCTATAGATATAGATATTTAAATAAACTAATAATTACAAAAACTCGTTATTTAACTTTAAAAGAATGCAATTAATTTTTTAAAGGGATCCCTGAAGTGAGTGGTCAAAATGAAAAATTGTGTATAAAACATGACAAGTGTTTTTTATTTTTATTCATCTTATTTTTTTTTTAATATAATTTTTTTTCAAATAACTATAAGAAGAAGAGAAACAAGTTGAAAGGATAGGGGGGGGGTTCTGTGGAAATATTCCGGTTGATGATGAATACACATTCATAATTATTAAACCATCTTAGAAATTAATTTTAAATTGTGTATAAAACATGACAAGTGTTTTTTATTTTTATTAATCTTATTTTTTTTTTAATATAATTTTTTTTCAAATAACTATAAGAAGAAGAGAAACAAGTTGAAAGGGTAGGGGGGGGGTCAGTGGAAATATTCCTGTTGATGATGAATACACATTTATTATTGCTAAAGCTTCTTAGAAATTAAATTAAATTTATTTTTAAAGTAATTTGTTTTTCCATTTTCGATTAGTAGCTAATAGTAAATAAGAAGATATTAACGTGGAAGGAAGTGGGCAGATTACTTACTGTCACCTACATCTTTTGATCCTTGTTGAAGATAACGAATAAAAATGTATATATATATAATATATATATATGTATGTTTGTATGTATGTATATTCTTTACATACGATTAAAAAAAATTGGAACATCTTAAGAATGTTATACTTTTCAGTGTTTGTTAGAAGTATTTGTTAGAAAGTCTTTGTAAGAAAAAGTATGTGATAGAAAGTATTTGTTAGAAAGCCTGCGATAGAAAGTCTTTGTTAGGAAGTCTTTGACAGAACGTCTCTGTAAGTATATGATAGAAAGTCCCTGTTGCCTATAATAGAAAGCCCTCGATGTATTTGTGAGTAGAAAGGAAATCTTTAAAGATGTAAGCTACCGCTTTCGTAGAGAGTTGACACTCTTACATATTACCTACCTACTCCTTCAGTCAGCCTTAGAATATTTTTTTTTTAAATTTGTATGTCAAGTCTTATCATTAAAACCAAAAATAAATTGATAGCCATAATGAAGACATGTTCGAGTGTCAACTGACGCACATACACAACACTGCCAGGATGTGGACATTCATAACTGTGACTTTCGGGCTTCTGTTTACTAGACTAGGTAACAAATAAATTTAGTCGTCTTACTTTGGATATTTCTAAATTTTAAATAAAACTTAGGTGCCGACAAAAAGTTGTGGCAAAGTAAATATTAACCAATGAAGAGCTTCGGTCTTAGAATTGAATAATTCAACCATATCATCTTTGTGGCTGTTGGAGAGAAATCAGTTTTTGTCAATTTTAGATATTGAAAAATTCAAGAATATTTTTTTTTTTGTTTTTTTTTGTTTTTTTTTTTTTTTTTATTTTTTATATTGAAAAATTTCAAAATTTTTTTTTTTTTTGTTTTTTTTTGTTTTTTTTTTTTTTGTTATTGTAAAAGATGAATTCAGAAAATAATAAAGACACGTTGTACAGTTTCACGTATCGTGTGTGGTTAATAATTCCATCTTCTACGAGCTGGCCTAAAAGTGCATCGAAGGCCAGAGTTTAATATTTGAGAAATATAAAATACTAGATACAGCCCGCCAAACATTGGCGATAGCAATGCGTGAACTTCTCATCTACTAAAGTTACATGATAAAGCATGAACTCAAAGTAACGCATATTTAAGTTAAGAATCCCTATTTTTGCTGCACCCCCTGCCATATGATACGTCACTGCACCCAATTTATTTCACGCCCATGAACTATATTACTATTCTCAGGTCCCAACCACTTTTAAACCGAATATTTTTTACATAATACTTAAATTGAGACGATTTCATTTCGAAAAAGAAAATATTACGCACCAAACGCAATTGCGTTATTTAAAAAAAAAAATATATATCATATACAGCGTAGTGATCGGGAATCAAATTTTGCGCTCTCGTGAACTCATTATTGAACCACACTCTGGCGTATCTATAAATAGCCTGCGTGGTGTTTGAACCGAGTTGGTATTTGACCTTTGCTGGCGAATTATAGATATATATAGATAGATTATATATAGATAGCTGTTTTAAATTGAGACCTCTGATACTAAAGTATGAAATGCGTTGAAATGAGCTGCACGCCAAGAGCATAAAATACAATTCATAGCTGCGTACAACATTGTATTTTCCAGGGCATCAAGAGCGACTAAAATAGAGAGAGAACGAAATCATGGTATGGAAAAATAAGAAAATTATTCAATTTAACCAAGATGCAGAAGAACTAAATAAGTTGCTGAAATTGTGACCGTTTATTGCAAGATAAGAACACATTGATCAGTGCTCAGAGCGAAACGAGTGAAATAAAAGTTAACTCACAAATTATAGATAGATAGATAGATTAGATAGATTGGATCGATGGATAGATAGATAGATAGATAGATAGATAGATAGATAGATAGATAGATAGATAGATAGATAGATAGATAGATAGATAGATAGATAGATAGATAGATAGATAGATAGATAGATAGATAGATAGATAGATAGATAGATAGATAGATAGATAGATGGATAGATGGATAGATGGATAGATGGATAGATGGATAGATGGATAGATGGATAGATGGATAGAGGGATTACTTCACCGTAAGAGAGAAATTCCCCCAAAGGTTATACAAACCTCTAGCCTCTAACCCTATTTTAAAATGATTCAGCTTCATCCCTGAGTATCAACGACTGTCCGGCCGGCGTACCAACGGGACGTCTACCTCCAAGTCTACGGAGAGTCGTGTTTCCAGTTTGTGGTCAGCTGCCGTCGCAGCCATTACCTGGCCAAGGCCGACTATGAGAGCAACGGCGGAACGCTCGCCCTGGTCAAATCTAGTGACATTCAGTCGTTCCTGTACCGAGAACTGCTGGACAAGTACCAGGCCCGCTTCGCCAAACCCTGGATAGGGCTCAACGACATCGACACGGAGGGCGTCTACCGCTGGGAGGACGGCACGGCCTTGGACTTCACGGGCAATGACGTTGGGCAAGGTCCCGACTCCACAACTTTCACGCACGGGCTGCTGCACGAAAAAGAAGATTGCGTTGCCATGGATGTGGAGAGAGAGGGGGGAAGTGGGCCGAATACGCGTGTGGGGAAACGCCGGACTTCCCAGAGGAGCATCCGTACATCTGTCAATTTGCTTTGTAGTCTACGTCTGATGGTCTACAAACTACGGCCCACGGGTCAGATCAGGACGTCCATGGTGCTTCAACACAGACTGGCTGTCCCGGGTAGCACTGGGAAAAAAAAAAGGAAAAAAGAACCAGACACGGAGCGTCTGCCCCGCCTAAATCAGGCTCATACTTCCAAATTAAATAGTAATAACTTTATTTTGATTTAAATAATTCTCCATATTAAATAATGCATTGTTTTGTCTGTATTTTACAAAGAAACACAATATTAGCAGTGTGCCTAGAAATTTCGTTCATATTTTTTCAAACTATCGTCCAGCCCAAAATGTCTGAGGGACAGTGAACCTGCCCCCCTCCCCACCCTAGAGTCTGTGGGGAAATTGAATCCTACGTAACAAAACAAAGTAAAACATAACTTATCTGATAATTGTGTATCATTTCTCAAACTTATCTTTTTAAAATTAATTTTTGGATCCCTTGAATGGTGAACGAAGCTGTTCATTTGTGATAAATTGGGCATTTACGGCCCGCAATATTTGACTTGGCGGACTGCAATATTTGACTTGGCGGACTGCAATATTTGACTCGGTGGACTGCAATATTTGACTTTTCGGGCTGCAATATTTGACTTGGTGGGTTGGAATATTTGACTTGGCGGGCTTCAATATTTGAACTGGTGGGCTGCAATATTTGACTTGGCGGGCTTCAATATTTGACTTAGTGGGCTGCAATATTTGACTTGATGGGTTCCAATATTTGACTTAGTGGGCTGCAATATCTGACTTGGCGGGCTGCAATATTTGACTTGGTGGGCTTCAATATTTGACTTAGTGGGCTGCAATATTTGATTTAGTTGGCAGTAATATTTGATTTAGTGGGCTGCAATATCTGACTTGGCGGGCTGCAATATTTGACTTGGTGGGCTGTAATATTTGACTTGGTGGGCTTCAATATTTGAATTGGTGGGCTGCAATATTTGACTTGGTGGGCTTCAATATTTGACTTAGTGGGCTGCAATATTTGACTTGGCCGGCTGCAATATTTCACTTGGCGGGCTACATTTTTTGATTTGGCGGGCATCGGGTTGACCACACCTTCTTTAGTATCGTGTTTCTACCTTACCTTAATATATTACTCGTACTTGACAAAGTATCTTGGAAAACTTATTAATTAAATTTTCGTCAATCAACCTGTACTCTTGAAATAAACATATGCCAATCAACATTTACTACTGAATCAAGAGACATAATGTCAGGGGTGCTATCAATCAACATGAACTCCTGACTTAACATATGTCAATCAACATGTACTACTGAATCAAGAGACATAATGAAAGCCATGTGTCGGGAAAAAACTAAGTGTGAAACTTTTATTCATTGAAACATAAATCACGTGATCTCCATTTTAAAGGAATCCAGGAAAAAAAAATTCGTTGGCCAGATGCCACAACCATCCATCCCCTTCACACCCCACTCAAACCCCCCCCCCCTTTCAAGGGGCGGGGGGGGGGCCCCAGCGATGACTTGCAGATTTGCGTACCTTTCTTTAATTCAGCAATTCAGCTTGGTAATAAAATATTTCACCCCGTGATGGTGCTAAAAAAACTCCGTTGGCCAGATACCACAACCCCCCATCCCCCTCCCACCCCACCCAAACCCCCCCCCCCCTTTCAAGGGGCGGGGGGGGGGCACCAGCGATGACTTGCAGATTTGCGTACCTTTCTTTAATTCAGCAATTCAGCTTGGTAATAAAATATTTCACCCCGTGATGGTGCAACACATGGAAACAAAACAAAAACAAACATACAAACAAAACTATTCTTTAAAAAAATAAAAATTAACAAGATCATTGTGAATTTGCCGAATTTGAGCGATCTCAGCAGGTGGTTGGAGATAAGATCAAGTCAGTGGCCTCATTTGGTGTCTTCACAACGACAGTCAAATGAACTTTTAGGGTTATGCCATGTTTGTAGATATGCTTAGAAAATCGACAATACTTTGACGCACAAGAAACAAGTTCAAAATGATTCCATCATCCGAATGCAAATTATTAAAAATAAAAACATACATTAATATTTTAGCCGTTGGAATTTTACAAAAATGAAAATGTAAACATAAGAAATTCATGTTTAGTTTGTAGTTTTGTTTTTTTTAAATCGTTTTTTTTTATGTTTTACACTCGGTATGTTAGCATGAGTGGCAGATGTTACAGTTGTTAGGCATGTTACAATGTAAGAGCTTACAAAAAAAATTAAAGCATTCGTAACTTTCTTGAGCCAGTAATAGTAGAATGTGGTTCGAGAGTTCAATGTGAGACAAGTAATATAAAATATTGTTTAAACAATTAAAAAAGAAACCGACTTTCTATCAAAGACGAGCTTTTAAACAACTAAAAAAGTAGAAATTAATATTAAATTTATTAAAATGGGTACGTAAAGAAATGTTTGTACTTTTTTAATTATAATGATTAAATTTGTAATGATTAAATTATCGAGAAAAGAACAATTATTTACTTTTTTTTAAAACATCGAATGGAGCTTACAAAATCCCGGTTCAAGTGATTTAACTCATTACCTAGGCATGCAACTAAACAAAGACACAAATAGATCTAAGCTCACCCACCCACCCGTTCACTCAACAGCGAAGCAGAGCCGCCTCCGTCGAAGGCGTTTTCCCCAGCCGTTCACCAGATGAACACTGCACCAACAAGTCTTCAGATGTCACGTGTGTAAACAAACAGATTAAGTTCGACACACAGGACATTACGATTCAAGTGATGGACAAACGAGCAGAGATGAAGTTTTTAATAAGAAAGGGGGAAGGGATAGAAAAGGTAGACATTGCGAGTGAGGAAATAGAATGGCGGAGAAAAAAAAAGGAAACACAGACTTGGTTCTGGATAGCTTGCCATGAAACACCAAGAGGAATTATTTTGAAAAATAGTCATGTACAATACTCAGTTCCTCTAACATTCATTAAACAGTTGTTTAAATGTATAACTTACCGGTCATAAAAGGAATCTACTGAATTCCCTCCCCACCCCATTCCTTTACTTTTTTTTCTCAGAGCACCCATACTTACAATTACGCCTCTGAAAATGCTAACGATTTGCAAAGAAGTTGAACGACATTGTATTCAATATGAACTATTTTGTCTTAAAACTGTGTTCTAGAATCTAGGAGTTCTCCATCCCATGTACTTTATCCTAAGATCCCAATCTGTCATTTCCCAGGACGTGACGTTTCAACACGAGGGGTAAAGAGCACAGCACGGTGTGTTTTATAGTGTGTGCCTCAAGTGGTGTTCGTGGTCAACAATTACCGTACACAGCACATCGCATTGATTCTCGTGGTCAAGCTTTTTATCTTGCTCAGGTGTGTCGGGTGAAGAAGTCACAGTTGAGATGATGTTATTCGAGTTAGCATTTCTGTGTGCTCTACTCACAAGTCTAGGTAATCGTCAAGTTGATTCTTCATTCTGGGGAAAAATCAATGTAAATAAGGCTTGCATAATGTGCAGTTTGCGCAACTCAGAGAATAATATTATGAACGTATTGGCGCTATTAACTTATTCTATATATATATATATATATATATATATATATATATATATTATATATATAAGAATAAGAATAAGTTATTAAGTTATTGTGACCTTGTGTATAAGAAGGAGCTTATGTCACCATGCAACGCTAAATTCTTAAAAACAACAATAATGATTTAGTATTAATTTGCAGAAATCGAATCAAATTAAATCTGATAAAATATATCTGCTTATATGCAAGAATATGTAATCTTGGATAATATTAAGCTCATACATTAGGAATAAATGTATATTATAAATTTAAAGACGTGAAAATGTAACCTTTAAAAATAGATGCAGAAGATTTTCTTTAAATATAAATGAAACGCGTTTGTGTATTTGAAAAGCCCAGACATTCTGCCGGAACGCTCATCAAGAAAACCATCTGTTTATGTCACAAGTGTGCACTTTCAGAAAGCAACACTAAACAGCACGTGGGGGGGGGGGCGAACTTTTTGCGACATACGAAAATGTACGAACATTAAAGATCGAAAATTCACGTATGTATATATATATATATTGGATGAAATCGGTAATAAGTATAAGACAAGGGTTGATGCTGGTGAGATCAACAATCTTTTCGATGGATTTTGAAATGTAAATAGAAACTTTGTTTTCCAGAACGTCTCCAAAAACACGGTAACGGGGGGAAAAATCACATTAATTTCGTGATTTTGTGAAGTTTTGTAGAATTATAGCGTGTACACAGAAACGTTGATCAATTGATCTTCTCTAGATTTTGTTCCCGTTGTTCCCAGTTTAACATGCCTTGGATTTGGTCGAATTTGAGGTTTAGACATCAGCGCAGCTTTTTTTTTTTTAATAGTAAAAATCTGACAATCAATTTTGTCCTCTCCAAGTGATTTTTTTTGAAAAATCTTCCCCTGATAATAAGAGAGTATTGTCATTACGGTCATAAAACTCTCATAAAATAACTCTCTAAAATAGGGATCTCAAAGTATTCAATTCAATGTAGAAGTCAACGGCACTAAATGAATACTGTTTAGTTTCAGTTGTTTCTTTCATATCTACGCTTAAATATTAAATGTGTCAACTCTCTGTCAACTAAACCAACACTTTAGTCACATCATCATCTTATTTCTATGTTGTTGTTTTTTCTTCTTTTTCCAGCTGGTGCTCAAACTATCAACGACTGCCCCGCGAGTTTGCCCAGAAACAGTTTTCTACAAGTTCACGGGGACTCCTGTTTCCAATTCGTTCTGTTTCGAGAACGTACCCACACTCAAGCCAAAGCTGATTGTCACAGCAACGGCGGCACACTGGCTTTGGTCAAGACCCCTGAAATCCAGGACTACATTTATCACGAAATATTAAGCACGTACTACGGCTCCACCGTCAAAGTCTGGGTCGGCCTCAACGACATCGACAATGAAAACATCTACAAGTGGGAGGATGGTTCGCCCGTGACCTTCTCAAACTGGAACACCGGCGACGGCCCCGCTTCGGGCACCACTGGGACGAGCCACCACGCACTGAACCACAACCAGAACGATTGCGTCGTCTTAGATGTGGGGCTCAAGGGGAAATGGGTGGAGTACCCCTGCGAGAGCCATCCTCTATTTATTGTGTTTAGCCAAAACGAAGCACACATGTACGTCTGTCAGTTTAAGCTTCACATAATCCCCACAGCAGCAGCAGCAACGACGACACCACCACGGACATCAGGAAGCTTGGTAACGCAGGCAGATACAACACAAATGGAGATACTAACCAATGTAGAACATGAGTTAGAAACAACTCAGGAACAAGGTGTGCAAGTAACAGAACAGCCTAATACACATGCTACAGAAGACTTTGAAGTAACCGAAGAAACAGAAGAACCCGTTTCAGAGTCCCCAGACTAGCCTCACAACTTCATTTTCAGTGAAGCCACAGAATTTTGTTGTAATGTTTTTTGCGAAATAAAAAGAAGAAATACACCACGGTACCTTTTAGTTGTTTGTATGACGTGTAGTAAAAACCAAAGTCACAAAACAGATCTGTAGAACCACACAATGTTCAAACATGACAATTCATCATAACGCTGGGTTACATGATGAAAGGGAGAATCGCAGAAAACTAAAAATTAACCAACAGTGATAGCTGGTAATAGAGTTGAGCCGAACCTAACAAGCATCACAACTAAAATGTTTGAGTTTAAACTTATAAATATTCTAAGCTAGTGGTTCGCAAAGTGCGCAGTACCGCCACCCTGGGGGCTCTGGGATGGAACGTGGGGGGGGGGGGTGGCTGAAGGGCTTGGGAGATTTGGGGGGCGCTGGGACTCCCAAACGAGACGTCAGAGAATTCTATCACTGTTCTAAACATGGAATCAGAACAACGTTCACTACCAGAATAGTAAGTTACTGGATCTGACCCAAACCGGAAGTAGCAGAACAAGGTATGTGGAAGCAAACAGAAAGACAGAACAATAAAAGAAGAACGTTTCGGCCAAGAGCCTTCCTCAGCAGACACGACACATGAAAAACTGACAAGATATTTTTTTTTTTTAATAAAAACTGTAAGTGGTTGCCATTGATGTTAATGCGGAGCTAGCAACCAACAGCGTTTACTGAAGTTTTATTTGCACGGATTGTCCTTGGGTTTTCTAACGATTATTCCCAGACTGATCCTAACCATAATCCCCAGACTGATCCTAACCATAAGCCCCAGTCTTTTCCTAACCAATAATCCCCAGACTTATGCTAACCAAAATCCCACATACTGATCCTAATCATAATCCCAGACTGGTCCTAATCATAATCCCACATACTGATCCTAACCATAATCCCAGACTGATCCTAACCATAATCCCCAGACTGATCCTTACCATAATCCCCCGACTTATCCTAACCATAATCCCCAGACTGATCCTAACAATAATCCCCAGACTGATCCTAAACATAATCTCAGACTGATCTTAACCATAATCCCCAGACTGATCCTTACCATAATCCCTCGACTTATCCTAACCATAATCCCCAGACTGACCCTAACCATAATCCTCAGACTGATCCTAAAAATAATCCCCAGACTGACCTAACCATAATCCCACAGACTTATCCTAACCATAATCCCACAGACTGATCCTAACCATAATCCTACAGACTGATCCTAACCATAATCCCCTGACTTCTCTCACGTTTTGTGAACGTTTACGATCTGATAATTCTGTAAAACTATAATAGATAATTTGCTATGGAGAGTGGCAAATTATTAGATGAAAAAAACTAAAACTAGCGGGAGGTATTCGCCTGAGTTCACCAGGTGCGTTGAGAGAGAGGGGATCTGCGGACCAGGGAACCAGTTTATCATCCTAAAAAAACCACCAATTCGTGAATTCGTCTAGTTAAGACTGCATCACATTGTGATAGATGGGTGCAACAAAAATAAATAAAAACACAGCTTGGTGCATTTACCAAGTAATTAAAATAGTCTTATTATTTCTAAAAGTGAAAATTAAAATATTTTCCCCATTGAACCAACGTCATGGCATGTAAATTGAATTGTTATAATTTCTAGTGCTTTCCTTGAAATGGCACGCGCATCTTTAACAAGTAACACATACATATCATAAATGACTAAGAAAGCTCACTTTTTCGATATTAATTCTCATCATTTGCATATTATATGAGGCTGCTTTAGAGACTTTCATTTTTTATGTTAGGTTTTTATATTGTGAATTTTATATTGTGAACTACACTAAGTATGAGTGTGCCAGGTAATGATAAGATATCATTGTATAAAAGACGCGGAGATGCCAGGAAGACTATCGCTATTGTTACCCTCGCCAATGTCACTTAAAACCTACCATAAATAGTTGAAGCGTCTAATAATTTAAAAATATAGAGATATTTTTTTAGGGAAAGACAATTGATCACTTTCTAAAACACAGTTTTGAATTAATTTTTAAAAAAAAGTTATTTTTTAAAAAGCATACCAAAAAGTTGAACCGTCTGAAGACGCTTATTCTATCTAGAGCATCTGTTCTCAACCGGTGGGTCGCGACCCCTTCGGGGGGTCTAACGACCCTTACATAGGGGTGCTTAGGACCATCGGAAAACGCGTGTTTATGTAGTGGCAACGAAAATAATTTTATGGTTAAGAACCACAAAATGACGGACTCCATTAAAGGGTCGTGGCATTAGGAAGGTTGAGGACCACTGATCTAGAGGATAGGACTTTTTTTTATACAACAGTTTTCGCATCAGACCATGGAGCATTTACAAACCTTGGTCTATACTGGAATATTAAAACTACCCCAGAGACTACTCTTATCACGGCACTCAATCATATCAGCACTATCACACGGAATGGTGCTTTCAAACCTAGTGCAAACAAAAATGAAGATCGAACCAAAATCATTCTAAACCACCGCCCTCACAATGGAATTGCCCCAAAAAGATTCCTAAAGAATTTACACATACTTCTTGCTGACCACGAGACCAGCCGGGTATTCTCGTCCCTTCCACTTACTGTCTTCAGACGGGACAGAAATATAGGTGACCCTCTGGTCGCCCTCCAACTGACTCGTCTCACGTTGTGACTAAGCAATGTGCAAGAAGCCGTTTGCAAGACTTGCCCCTATACCCTCGAAACCAAAAATCATTAGCCTCCCTAAGGCTACTTTTACCATCAAAGAAGGCTTCACATTTGTTTGTCGAAATGTGATACATGCGATGGTGTGCCGTAGATGCCGCTTCTGTTAAATAGGAGAAGCGGGAAAAAAATATTAACTGATAGATTCATTGAACATCTTCGTGATATCGCATAGGGCAAAGTTTTCCCGGTCTCATCCCATTTCAACGGAGATTAACACATCAGATGTTTCCATCACGGTACTGATTTACTGCATTAACACACGAGCGAGGGTTAGAGTAGAAAACAATTAATTCAGCTTTTTTGGCACACTATCACCATATGGAACCAATCAAATACTCTCCTACTAGTGATCCTCAATGTCCCTGTATTTCTTGTTTTATTTCAGTATACTTTACGTAAGTTCCAAAATATTTTTGTCCGCTACAATTTTATTTTTTACAGTAGAGATACAGAAGTTCCTTTACGTCCTGTAATGCAACAAATAATTCTTTTTTTTTTGGAGACCCAACTTCCGGCAATAACGTAGCATTCATGAAGAACTCCAAGCACATAAGTTTAAAAAAAAAAACTTTTTTCCTATTTCTTGTTGTTTCGTCTTTTGTCCTGCCTCTTGAGGAAGGCTTTTAGCCGAAACTTTCTTCTTTTATTGTCCTGTCTTTCTATTTCAAGCTTCCATATACCTGGTTCTACTGTTTCCATCTATGCTGGCAGCCATTCAAGTAAGCCCTTACTCTTTTCGAGATTTTAATTACATCACTTTTCGAAATAGGTACATCGAAAATGCGCTAAAATTGTAAAGTTTAAAATAACTCGCCGACTTGGCAGGGTGTCAAATATTAACTTTCCAGGGCGTATGGGGGGGGGGTAGAATGTGATTTAAAAAGTGAAGAAACAGATTTCATGCAAAGTTATAATAAAAATTCAACAATACCACTTCACGTGACAGAAATCAACGATAGAAATAAATTGTCATGAACAGCAAATAATTTAGCCATAATTTATTATTTATAATCTCGTTCAAGACAATATTGAATCCTTATTTCGTGTCATTATTTCGTGTCATTATTTCGTGTCATCATTTCGTGTCATTATTTCGTGTCATAATTTCGTGTCATTATTTCGTGTCATCATTTCGTGTCATTATTTCGTGTCATCATTTCGTGTCATTATTTCGTGTCATCATTTCGTGTCATCATTTCGTGTCATCATTTCGTGTCATCATTTCGTGTCATCATTTCGTGTCACATTCACAGAGTGAGCATCCCGTCTCCCCGTCTTTCTTAAACCCATCCATCCCACAATCCAAATCACAGGTGAACGCCGGGCAAGTTTTGGAGATTGTGGACACCGTGGATTGGGGCCCCGGCGTCAGCTCCATGTCGGTAAAGTTGGTCGGGGTGGCCACGGTGGTCCGTGCCTGGTATCTGGGGTACTGACACACGAAAGGTTTACCGAATCCGGTCAGCTCGTCCAGCTGGTTGGCGACACATCTCTCCGGCACCCACCTGCCCCCCTGACCCGGGCTCAGGGCCACACATCGGGGCGACCCGCTGTCTGGCGAGTCGCCGCCGCCAATGGCGGTCGCCCAGTTGGTGTAGTTGAGAGTCGTCCCGTCCTCCCACTGGAACGCGGCCTGGTCCTTCCGGTTGCTGAGACCAATCCAAACCTCAGAATGTCGGTAGTACGTGTGGATTATCTGGTTCTCCAGAAATAATTCGATGTTGCGAGACTTGACGAGGGCCAGCGTCCCCCCATGGGCCGAGCAGTATGCGGCAGCCGTGGGATAATCGCGGGGTTGAAAAAATACGAACTCAAAGCAATAGCTTCCATAAACCTGGAGGAACTGGTTTACCGACACACTCGGTGGGCATCCGTAATCATTTGCCGCACCTGTTGGATGAAGTGTACGGTGAAATAACTCAACGAACAACATGTGCTAATGGAATGGTGGGTCAGAGAATAAAAAACATGAATCAAATATATATATTGATAGATGGACAAAGAGATATAGGAGATATTCTCAGAATATATATTATGAAAGGATAGATGGATAATTCTTTGTTTTTTTTAAACTTGATAAGAAGTAATGGTACCATTGATAATCTTCTTTTATACTTTTGCTTATCTCAGAAATAAATCTTAAACTAAAACATGCGCGCTAATTCAAGATAAATAACTCGTGCTCAGAACGTCCACCGACACATGTTGAATTCTTACCTGTGCAGCCCAGGACAACAAAGATCAGAACTACAACAAGCATTCTACAACATCGTTGAATTACACACAACACAACACAACACAAGATGGAGGTACAACCAGCAGCGATCGAGTCGACCCGTGTCTTTATCTCACTGGGTTGATAGGAGTTCGATGGTGTTGTGTTGTGGTGTTGCATGTCTTCCAGCGTTATCTCCCTGTTCTTATCTCGGGCTTCCTGTGCGCAAAGACAATTTGTGGACATCTCACCAGACGTTTTTTTTAAAAAGGGTTGGGGGGGGGGGGGGTTACAATTGCATCACACGACATTAAATTTAATAACCAAAATTCTTCGACACACCGCTGCAACTACAAAATATTCGCTGCTGTGTAATACAGTATTATGATGAGAGCAATAATAATTTCAATAAGAAGAAGTAGGTTAATGTTTTAAATGTCAGGTCACATCCAATTTGTTTTATAATTTGACACCCCTCCCCCCAACTCCACCACCCACCCCCCTACAATTTCAATTAAAAATATATAAAAAGGGAAATTTGTATTTCTTAGTATCAAAATATTGCTACACATGCTCAGATCATGTACATCCCATCTTTGTGGAGCTACAGCCAATGTAATGATTTGGTCTGCCTCATCACTTCCTTCCACTCAGACCTACATAATGCTTTTCTTTTCCATGCTTCGACTCCCATCTGGTGTAGATCTTTATCCACATCATCCATCCATCTAAGCCTAGTTTTGCCTTGGAGCCTTTTTAGCTCTGAAGTTTGGGTGGTGCAACCTCTTCACTCCTCTGTCATTTGGCATTCTTTCTTAGTGTCCCACACAGAGTAACCTACTCTTTTTTAGTACTGCTACTAGTGTGGGAATCATGATTTAGTCTATATAATTCCTGGTTGGTTTTTATTCTCCATCCATATTCATGCTTTGTTGGTCCACAACTTTAGTTGCCCATGTATTAATTAATAAGTTAGCTTCTGATTTTGTTAGGGTCCACGTTTCACTGGCGTTTGTTACTACTGGTCTGATTAAGGTTTAATCTATAATTATCTTTGTTTATCTTGTAAAGTTTTTACTTTTGAGCATTTTGTCACTACGGAAGTATGCTCTGTTTCCAGTCGATAGTCTTCATTTAATTTTTGTTAGTAAGTCATTTCTTAAATTTATTAAGGGGCCTAGTTATTTGAATTGATTCACCTTTTCAAAAGTGTGTTTTCTAATTAAAATGGTTTCATCTGTCTGTTCTTCTCTTTACAAACTCATGGATTTTGTTTTTAAATCCTTTATATTAACTTCGCTTTTGCTTGTGGGTGGCTGGCAAAAAATCTTCGGACAACTGATTGACCCACTTCCCGTCAACCTATCGAGCTGAAACTTTGCACATAAACTCTTTGCCGATGACAACATATTCTTTGAAATCTTCCGTCCAACCCCCAAAAATCTCCCTTTTCCTCTTTTTCCTATTATTAAGAGGACAATGAAGGAAAATTCCCGATAGCTGCACTAAATGAGATTCTTTTTTAAAAAAAGCGCGTTTGGTGCGTACTATTTTCTTTAGTTTTTTCTGAACTAGTTGTTACTTGTATGCATGTTTTGTCCTGTTTTAAGCCCCACCCCTCATTACTAAATGTTACATTTTGGAATGGATTTATTTGAAAAACTTGGTTTTTTAGAGTTTTTTAAAAATTTGGTTGTTGACTTCCAGCCCTGCTTGTAGTGATGCGCCTTCTAATTGTTCAATAAAAGCTTTTGATATGTCTTTACTTCTTACCATTAACAGCGTGATATCTCATCGGGGTGAGCAAGACACTGAGGGGGTTGAGTGCAGAGAGTGGCCATTGCTTGTGGGTCTTGGGTTTCCTTTAGAACGTATCCTGTGCTTGGGTGTAAATATGTTTGCTTCTTAGAACTCTCTCTAATGTCATAAGGTTAAATAGCATACAAGACAGTGAGTCTCTTTGTCTTAGGCCTAACCTGAAATTCCCTTGAATATTACCCTGAACCTTGATTTTGCTTTTGTGGTTCTTGAATGTTTTACGTATCAGTCTTGTCAGCTTGTTCGGTATACAAAACTCCTAAAGAGTCTCATATAGATATTTTCTTTTGATGCGGACATAGGCCATTTATATAGTCAACATAGAGTAGATGTACTGGTATATTATATTCATAACATTTCTCTAACAGACATCTGATGGTGTAAATCTGATGAAAGTCGTTGATCGATTTTGTCTGAATCCACATTGGTAGTCACCTAGTATTTGCTCAGTGTATGGTTGTAGTCTTTTGGCAATTACTTTTGTCAGTATTTTGTATGAAACATTTAATAGGGAGATTCTCTGTAGTTTGTGCATTGACGTTTGGAACCTTTCTTGTATATTGGAGTTACTTGCACTTTTCCCCATTATGTGGGTATTTTTCTTTCTCCCCAACTTTAAGTGATAGCTTTATGTGTCTGCGTATGTAGTTGTCTTCCTCCATATTTAATACGTTTTGCTGTTTTGAGGTTTTCTCCAAGAGTTTTTTTTTTTTTTTAAAGAGTTGATTTCATTTGTAGTTTCTTCCAAAGTTGGGGAGTTTATTAAAGGGTCTTGCACTCCATGGGGTTGTTCTTAATCTTCATCTTGTCCATTGTCTGCGTTTAGTATGCCCTAAAAATATTCAGCCCACATCTCCAGTACTTTACTATCTTCTTTAATGTATTCTCCATCATTGCTCTCACACATTGAGGTATGTCTTGATATCCATTCTTTTCGTATTTTATCTTCATGTATATTCCTCTAATATTCTTCTAATAGTTCGCTCTTTTGATAAGTTTTCCATTTCTTTCAGTTTAGCTTTTTCCCATTGCCCCTTTTCTTCCTGCACAATTTCCTGGCTTTCCTTCTAGCCTCAAGGTATATTAGTCTCTTCATAGCCCAACTGTATAGCCCAACTTTATAGCCCAACTGTACAGCCCAACTGTATAGCCCAACTGTACAGCCCAACTGTATAGCCCAACTGTACAGCCCATCTGTATATAGAAAATTATAGGACAATAATACATTCGTCAGTTCAAGAAGTTCATCTTAACTAAGAACGCCCAGTGTTTATTTTCTTAAGGTGCCGTCACAGTCGTTTTAATTAGGTTAGGCGGGCAGAAAGTGATGGCACCGACGGCTACCGAGCGAATATGGAGAGGGGTCAGGAAATTATTTTGGTAAATTCTAATTCAAGAGGTGCAGTTTGGCATATACCTGAATAGAGTGTTTCAGAAAAATTGAAACAAGGAGGGAACATTTCAGGGGTACATGGAATCTATCAAGACACAGATTAGGTATTAGGCCACCCGGTACCATACATAACTTGAATGCACTCTGGTTGCTGCGCAGCCGAGGGTATTCTTTTGGCCCCAGCTTAGTTTCTCCCTTTACGGTCACTTTGTTCGGCATGGTCGAGGGGGGTTAAGCAGCATTGGAGGCTGTCGAAGCCTCCTGAGCGAATGCGAGGGGGGGGGGGGGGAGGGGGGGCCTTGACATGGTCTCATGAGTCCTTCCCCAGGAAAGTTTTGATAAATTAAAATTGCAGCCATTGATTTTAGCGCTTTCCTAAATGTATGTTTGCATCACTGCGCACTTAATTGAAGAGCAACAAAAATGTAGGTGTCTCCTAACCAACCTGGTTGTATTTTATAAAAAAAATATATTGAAATATAAAAAGCGTCATATTTACCATTCTAACTATATCCTAACTTTCACTAGATACGAAAAGCGAAAAAAACAACTGTTTAGTAGAATAACACTAAATGACAACTTGCATAAACTGTTTATAAATTGCAAAAAAATTACACTAATAACTATATTTTAAAAGCATGACGCCAGTGCACGGTGAACACTTTGTCTTAGTTTAAATGTTAATCTAATGCTATAAAGAATTAAAAATTGAGACATTTTGCCTTTGTTTGATAGCCAGTGAGAACTCATTTAAATTAATGTCCAGGCGTTTTTAGCGGTGGAAAGTTGGTTTAATTCATAAACATTTTAAAATACTTTAATAAACAGAGAACAGAATTATTTTTTAATTATATTTTTTACAGCACTTCTTAGAAAACACGAAAGATTGAATTGGTTGGTCTCTTTGAATTAGCCTCTCTAAGGGAAGTAACCCGACCAACGTGTGCATAGAGGATGGATAACTAACTACCTCAAGCGAAACCGTGTCAACGGCGTTAACTTCCTTTGTTGACAATTCATACTTTATCAACAAAAGAAGAAAAAAAAACAACAACAACAACAGAAAACATATTTTGTTTGTTGTAAATTGTCTTATTTGTTTGTCAGAGCAGTCAATACCGGATGACACTGAAGTAGTGAATGATCTGATTCAGAGTAAATATGTAAGAAAAATGATGATATATGCCAGTGTTGTATACACTAATGTCCAAACATGCGCGCACACACACACAGAAGTATCAATGTGCTATTTCTAGACTCTACGATTCAATAATTAAATTTCACGCTAGAAATACATGCGATGACAGAAGAAAAATATTCTTTAACGCAGAGCCCAGAACTTAAACGTCACATTCGCACAGTGAACACGACGAGGTCCCATTCTTCTTGAAACCGTCCATCCCACAATCGAGGTCACAGGAGAAGGGCGGACACGGGTGCGTCATAGAGATGTCCGTCGCTGTAGCCACGTGAGCGGTCGGCGCCGTCGCAGTCCGTGACGTGTACTGGCACACATACGAATGCTCATACCCGAGTGATTCTTTGTTCTCGCAGACGAAGTCGTACCATTTCCCGCGCTGCCTCGTGTCAAGCAGGGCGCAGACCTCCCCGGGGTGCTTGTGGTCGCCCTCGCCGATGGCCCAGTTGCTGTAGGCGAGGGGCGTGCCGTCCGCCCACACGAAGGTGCCGTCGTTATCCCGATCTTCCAGTCCTATCCACACCCGGATGTCGGGTCTTTTGTACGCGTTGACCAGTTTGTCCACCAGGAACCCTTGGACGGCCGCCGAGTCGACGACGGCCAGCTTGCCCCCTTGACCCTCGCAGTCCTGCTCGGCGTGGACGTAATCCTTGACTCTGTACAGCACAAAGTAAAAGCACGAGTCTCGGTACAGTTGGCGGAATTCGTCTTGAGGCAAGCCAGGGGGACACGCATCATCGACTTCTGTTTGTTCGCTGACTGATTAAAATTTTGAGACAACATTTCAGTTGGAAAACAAAGCTACGTTAAAATATTTTTTTTTTTTAAAAATAAATATATTCATAAAAAATATGAAGTACGAAATACGGAAACGGAATTATTTTTAAAAAAAAACAACAACAAAGCAGCCATATTTACACCATAGAGCTGTGTGTTCTTCTGTAAGTCAAAAACTAATCTCATGAATTTTTACAAAAAAATGTTTGCATAAAATTTAACAAACATTTTTTTTTTAAAGTAACTAAGAATGTAATACTATCCTTAAAAAAACTACCGTAAACACAGTGTGCTGTTTACTTTGGTGCGATCACATGAGCCACATGACGTGCAATGTAGCATGCGATCACATGAGCCACATGACATGCAATGTAGCATGCGATCACATGAGTCACATGACATGCAATGTAGCATGCGATCACATGAGCCACATGACGTGCAATGTAGCATGCGATCACATGAGTCACATGACATGCAATGTAGCATGCGATCACATGAGCCACATGACGTGCAATGTAGCATGCGATCACATGAGCCACATGACGTGCAATGTAGCATGCGATCACATGAGTCACATGACATGCAATGTAGCATGCGATCACATGAGCCACATGACGTGCAATGTAGCATGCGATCACATGAGCCACATGACGTGCAATGTAGCATGCGATCACATGAGCCACATGACGTGCAATGTAGCATGCGATCACATGAGCCACATGACGTGCAATGTAGCATGCGATCACATGAGCCACATGACGTGCAATGTAGCATGCGATCACATGAGCCACATGACGTGCAATGTAGCATGCGATCACATGAGCCACATGACGTGCAATGTAGCATGCGATCACATGAGCCACATGACGTGCAATGTAGCATGCGATCACATGAGCCACATGACGTGCAATGTAGCATGCGATCACATGAGCCACATGACGTGCAATGTAGCATGCGATCACATGAGCCACATGACGTGCAATGTAGCATGCGATCACATGAGCCACATGACGTGCAATGTAGCATGCGATCACATGAGCCACATGACGTGCAATGTAGCATGCGATCACATGAGCCACATGACGTGCAATGTAGCATGCGATCACATGAGCCACATGACGTGCAATGTAGCATGCGATCACATGAGCCACATGACGTGCAATGTAGCATGCGATCACATGAGCCACATGACGTGCAATGTAGCATGCGATCACATGAGCCACATGACGTGCAATGTAGCATGCGATCACATGAGCCACATGACGTGCAATGTAGCATGCGATCACATGAGCCACATGACGTGCAATGTAGCATGCGATCACATGAGCCACATGACGTGCAATGTAGCATGCGATCACATAAGTCGCGTGACGTGCAATGTAGCATGCGATCACATGAGCCACATGACATGCAATGAAGCATGCGATCACATATTATGTCACATGACAGGCAAAATGGCGGCGGTTTTCTCGTTATCGAAGATTTCAAATTTATGATTTTCGCAGACTTAATAACAATGATCTGTACTTACAAAGGAAACTTGTAACCCAAATGAACGCAGTCAATCTGGCAATCATCTTAAACAATGCAGTCGTCAACTGGCAAACAATAATTCGTGGTAAAAATATGGCAGAGTTATTTTTTTTTTTTTTTAATGGCAACTGAGATAAGTGATTGCCTTCGACCTTGACATTTGAGGGAAAAAGATTAAAATCCACATTTAAATATGTTGAGATAAGCAGTGCATGACGTCATCTAGCACAGCTGATAGTGGCGTCATCTAGCACAGCTTATATTGGCGTCATCTGGCACAGCTGATATTGGCGTCATCCAGCACAGCTGATATTGGCGTCATCTAGCACAGCCGATACTGGCGTCATCTAGCACAGCCGATACTGGCGTCATCTAGCACAGCCGATACTGGCGTCATCTAGCACAGCCGATACTGGCGTCATCTAGCACAGCCGCTACTGGCGTCATCTAGCACAGCCGATACTGGCGTCATCTAGCACAGCCGATACTGGCGTCATCTAGCACAGCCGATACTGGCGTCATCTAGCACAGCCGATACTGGCGTCATCTAGCACAGCCGATACTGGCGTCATCTAGCACAGCTGATACTGACGTCATCTAGCACAGCCGATACTGGCGTCCATTGTCTGCGTTGGTGGGGTGGCGGGTATGGTGGGGTGGTGGGGTGGCGGGATGGTGGGGTGGCGGGGTGGGCTATTGATACAATTTGAAACCGGTGAGAGCTTGTTTCATGTCTGTGTCCTAGTGATACACGTTAGAAACATCTGATGGGAGGCATCAGCAAACATTCACATCTCGAGGTAGGTGTAATGGTGTCTAATGGTGCATGCATCTGCCCCGGTAAGAATTATTTAAAATCTATGGCATGTCATCAAGGGGAGGTCAGAAGAATACATGTACTCGAATTGTATCAAACTAATTAGCAGAATACAAGTGTGCAGGAGTCTTTTTAAAATGCCAAGTCATCTAAGTCGTGGACGTGACTTGGATTATAAAAATGTCTGAGGCTTATGTCCATAGCACTGCTATATGCGGCATATATATGTCTATAGTACTGCTACACGAGACAGATGTCCATAGTACTGCTACATGAGATAGATGTCTATAGTACTGCTACATAAGACATTGGTCCATAGTACTGCAACATGAGACAGAAGTCCATAGTACTGCTATACGAGGCAGATGTTCATAGTACTGCTACATGAGATAGATGTCTATAGTACTGCTACATAAGACATTGGTCCATAGTACTGCAACATGAGACAGAAGTCCATAGTACTGCTACACGAGACAGATGTCCATAGTACTGCTACATGAGATAGATGTCTATAGTACTGCTACATAAGACATTGGTCCATAGTACTGCAACATGAGACAGAAGTCCATAGTACTGCTATACGAGGCAGATGTTCATAGTACTGCTACATGAGGCAATTGTCTACAGTACTTCTACATGAGACAGATGTCCATAATACTGCGACATGAGACAGATGTCCATAGTACTGCTAAATGAGGCAGATGTCAATAGTACTGCTACATGAGGCAGATGTCCATATTGCTGCTACATGAGACTGATGTCTATAGTACTGCTACATGAAGCAGATGTCCATAGTACTTCTACATTATATAATTAATTAAAAACTTAAGATATATATGTTTCATGATAAAAAGTGAGCAGATTTTTTAAAATGATTTTGTAGTATGCTATTTAACAGATGTAGTATGCTGTTTAACAGATGTAGTATGTGGCTTAACAGATGCACTATGTTGTTAAACAGATGTACTATGTTGTTTAACAGATGTAGTATGTTGTTTAGCAGATGTAATATCTTGTTTAACAGATGTAGTGTGTTGTTTAACAGATGTACTATGTTGTTTAACAGATTTAGTATGTTTTTAACAGATGTACTATGTTGTTTAACAGATGTACTATGTTGTTTAACAGATGTAATATCTTTTTTAACAAATGTAGCATGTTACTTAACAGAAGTACTGTGTTGTTTAACAGATGTAACATGTTGTTTAACAGGTGTAATATCTTGTTTAACAGATGTATTATGTAGTTTAACAGATGTAGTATGTTGTTTAACAGATGTAGTATGCTGTTAACAGATGTAGTATGTTGTTAAACAGAAGTAGTATGTTATTTAAGAGATGTAGTATGTTGTTAAACAGATGTAGTGTGTTGTTTAACAGATGTACACGATCAATTCCCATATTATTTTAATGTCTAAACTGATGTATGTCTCTGTTTGCTTATGACCTAATAAAATAAAAGAACCACAAGAGAAGGCCACAGAGATAAGTTTTTGTTAACTTGTCCAGCATTGAAGGGCTGGACCAAATGTTCAGGAATGATAACTGGTTATCAGAACTGACAAATTGATATGCACGTTGTCTCCCCTGACAATTTTTTATTTACCCGAAACTTTAAACACAACAGCCAAACGCCCACCCCCACCCCCACCCCCATTTTAAATCTGACCACGTGGCGTAGCTGGGGGTTAGCTGGTCGAATTCGCCGCCACTCATTATAAGTAAAAATTGCTACCAGGGGCGGACAGCCACACCCACACCTTCTTCCTACACCAATGATTGGGCCCCTGGATACACCAGGTAGCTGGTCTGTGACTTGGTGAGTTTCAGTTATTGTTGGGTGAAGCCTCACAGCTAAAATTAGGTCAATTTAAGTACACGTAGCAACCAAATTAGTTGTTAAGATGGCGCTCACGGCGTTGTAGGAAACAAATATCAATTTTTT
This sequence comes from Lymnaea stagnalis, assembly GCA_964033795.1. Lineage (NCBI taxonomy): Eukaryota > Metazoa > Mollusca > Gastropoda > Lymnaeidae > Lymnaea > Lymnaea stagnalis. The sequence goes on along the minus strand of CAXITT010000012.1, from coordinate 1,182,464 downwards.
TTTTATCTGCTTTGCAATTAGTTGTTTCATACAAATATTCAAGCTTGGATACTGAACTTTTTAACTAATCGAGCATAATATGTAAACTTACATAACCAAGTATCTCTAACCAGAGAAATAAGCACCGGGGCACCACAAGGCTGCGTTCTCTCTCCTGTACTGTATACAATATATACAAATGATATTCAAAGCTCAAGCGACACCGTTCCAATCTTAAAATTTGCTGATAATACCACCATTGTTGGTTTAATATCTGAAGGAGAAGGCATATACCGCAACTTAGTTACGAGCTTTATCAATTGGTGCCATGAAAATTTTCTCCAGCTGAATGTCTCAAAAACTAAAGAAATGGTTGTTGATTTCAGGAAGGGGAAACACCAGATTACAGATCTCAACATAAAAAATCAAAATGTGGAGAAAGTGGAGGCATGTAAGTACTTAGGTATCACCATTAATAATAAGCTAACATGGCATGAGCACCGCCAAATTCAAACAAAGACTATTCTACCTTAAAAAACTGTACAATTTTGGCGTAAACAAACAAGTCGTTAACTTATTTCTGCAGTGCAACTATTGGAAGCCTGCTTAATTTCAGGATTACCTGCTGGTGTGGGAATTCAACGTCTGATATTAAACACCGCATAAACCGACTAATCAAGAAAGCTAGGGACATAACACAAACTAAACACCCTTCACTTGAAGAACTATTTGAAGAAAGATGTTTTTGCAAAACTAAACACATTTTGGATGATACTTTCCACCCTCTTCATCACAGATACTTAGGATCAGGCCTTTCGGGACGAATTCTTTCCATCAGGGCGAGGACTGACAGATATAAAAATTATTTTGTTCCCCAATTTGTACGAATTTACCGGCGTGCTTCCTCTGAAGTCACACATCTGAATGAGAACTAATAAGTCCCCGATTTTGCTAAGAGAACTCACTGAATGGCTGTTTGAAATAATTTATTATAAATGTCTTGTGTTCAAATTGTTTTATTTTTGTGCTGAAAATG